>JAUEJL010077611.1:0-15692 GCA_032274825.1 Drosophyllum lusitanicum
TTTGAATGTTCTTGAATTTGAAGAACAAAGATGATGAATACAATAATAAAAAAATTAAAAATTAAGCAAAAATTAAAGTTTATTGCATACAGTGGTAGCTTAGCCATAGTTCGTTGTATTTTGAAACAGTTTGCCCATAAACCCATAAATAAAAGACTAAAACTTTTATCAATTTAACTAGAAAATCTTAACTTTTCATTTATTTAAAATAAAATCCTAACCATTTATTTTTTCTAAAATTACAACTAAAACTTGACTGTATGCAATAATTAAACTTGACTGTATGCAATACAACCACCGTATGCAATAATTAAAGTTCTGGCAACTTCGAAGGTTCCCAAGTAGTGTCATTCACTGATTGCCCTGCAAATGTATTAACCACTGTTCAGTGTTCAAATATATGGATGATTAGAACATACAACAATTAAAAGAGAACAAACCAGATCACTAATACGAAATTTCAAGCACCCTCTAATTAATGATGATTCCAATATTCCATATACGAAATCAGCAATATATGACATTTTCAACTGACATGTGATGATATGATCAAACACACGATTTAAACTCAAATGGCAATTGCAATGAATCAAACACAAAATTTTAAAAAATTTAGTTAATTTCATGAACAAGATTCAGAGGTAGCTAGTGTTAAAAATAGACTTTGTAGTTTAGACGACGGGTGCTACTATTTGGCCCCCCTCCTCTCACTGATATCATATATGTTAAATCATTGAATTACAATTTTTCAATATAGCTTTTTCATTCACAAATATCACATCAAAGAAAACCATTTAGATGATTTGACGGTACCAATAGAATCACCCTTAGATGACTTGTACCAATTTGACGTACCACACTCTGAACCATTTCATGATCATATTGAGACAAGACATTTATACAAGTAAAGGGTACAACTACTTACCTTACTAGAGCTTTGACCGTCACATTTTTCCCTCCACTTTCTTAGCTATCTTTTTTTGTCTTTAAACATTTGCACGTAGAAATGCGCATACCCTTGCTTTCCATTTATCTTTTAAGTATCTTTGATTGGTGTGCCTCAATCCTAGCCTTTATCTTCGATAATTGGTTGATTCAAGATGTCCTTTGTTTAAAGGATTATATATGCTCACTCCATGTGTCGGTAATAGAAAAAGATTGGATTGAGAAAGACCATGGAGGTCGATGTTGGGGAAGTAATTTTTTATTGTTGTATAGACAAAATATGTGAGGAACTTGTCTTTCATGCTCGCCTAGAAAAAAAAGGAAAAAAAAACAATATATGGGAGTGCATATAGCCTCATTGGAAGAAGATAATTAAACGAGGTCATAATTTGGTATTTACAAACTAAATAAAAAACAAAAATCTACAAAATTTAGATAATTTATACAAAAATCGAGTGTCTCATAAAAGGTCTTGGATAAAGATCCATGAGAAACGTACGCCATCCAAATATACTTAACACACAGAATACATGTATTTCTACGTGCAAATATTGGAGGTCGAAAATGATAACTAAGAAAGTAAAGAGACTGTATGTTTCCAATTGTATCAAGTATCGATAGTATTGAAGCAAATCCACAATGATGATGATGAACTTAGTATGAACGCTTGAGAGAAAAACTAAGAACACACACTTTGATTTGTAATATTGAAATGCTTCAATGAATTAGGGTTAATTACATTGTTTATATACCTATAAGGTATTTTCACAATATACCCTATACTTCTAGGAAATACAACTAGAAGCAAAACTATTTTAAAATGATAAAATGAACACAACTTGGGTCTAACAGAGACAAATGTGAAACTCGAAAGAAAACACCTTGCTTAAAGAACACGTCTCTAAAAAAAAAAGATAGTTGTGTAAAAAGTCGATCACTTGTAACTTATATACGTTTCTTCTTAAAACTTCTTTCATAATATATTTGTCCGAATAAAAATCCTAATTTTTGAGTATCCATGTAGCAACATACATCATATTTTTCAAAATAGGTCACACCAAGTACCTATAAAGAGGTGAACGAAAAAAGTTACCCGCATTCGACAGCTTTAAGAATCATAGCCGAACCAACATGGATACCGGAAGTAACAATAAAACTTGTGTATAAACATCATCGATCCCTCCATCTATTCCATCAAATATCATGTAGTCAGTTAATCAAAACCCCAATCCATAAATACTAGAAATTCAATACTGAACATAAACATTAAAAATAATAAATAATGATAAATTAGAGCTGAAAAAGCCTTTTAGCTTTTGCACATTAAAGACAGAAATATAAATTAATACTTTGGGAGGAGAGAGAACTATACACAACCAGTAACTAATTTCATAAATTAGGTGTTGAATGTAGAGCAGCCGTGTTAAATTTTAGAGGGGGTTGAATGACACGTAGACATCTACGTGTAACCACAAGAAAATTAAAGGTCATAATGTGTTACTTTCAAGGATATCCACGTGTCAACTTCTAAGCTCATGAGAAGTTTTAACGCCGTGTTAAACTTAAACCCTGCTCATCGCTTTTCCGGCCACCGCTAGTAGTAACCGGCAACATGAACACGCGACCAAAAACCGACCAAGAGAACGGCGAGAGCATCAACGTTAAGCTCGTAGGCCTTCCTCATCTAACTGACTACCTTCCTGACCTACGAAACCACACCACGCTGTCACCCTTAGAACACAACCGTTTTTACCACCCATCTGATGGATTTTATCTCTCCCACTCCGACGTTATCCTCCGCCGCACCGTCTATGACCAATCAGGCTCCGGCAACAGTCTCTCTTCCTCCGCCTACCACCGTGCTGGACCCCGGAAACAGATATTTTTCGACCCGGAAAATGTTCGGGCAGCCATTGTTACTTGCGGCGGCCTCTGCCCGGGCATGAATACGGTTATCCGGGAGCTGGTTGTGGGGCTGTGTGAACAATATGGGGTCCGGGAGATATATGGAATCAAAGCGGGTTATCGTGGGTTTTATTCTATGGATCCGGTTCGACTTGATGTGAAAATGGTTCATAATTGGCATAAGAGAGGGGGTACTGTGCTTGAGACATCTAGAGGTGGTTTTGATCTTCACAAGATTGTCAATGCCATTGAAGATCATGGTTATAATCAGGTTCAGGTCTTTTTAATCATTATCAATTGGTTGATATATATATCTCCTATTATATCTCAATCAAATATACATGTTCAATTATTCAAATGATTTGAACTTTGTTTAGAGTTTAGACTGAAGAAAAACTGTGTTAATATTATATGCCTAGAAATGTTTTGAGATACCAGATGGAATTTGTTAATTACATAGGTTGACCAAGAGTATGTATATATAACCCTATAATGAAGAAACATGAGTGATAAAATCAGCATTTTGGACCCCTTATCCATACACTATAGCTACATTCCTGAACGCAAATAAATCTTGAAAATTATAATAATTTTCGTGTTTATAACCATTGATAAAATATGTTCGCATTAAAACTGAACCGGTTCTCTGTACTTTGTGATGCAAACTTCATTAGTTCTCTGCTTTTTTGTGCACTAATTAAAGAAGCTGCACTTTGTAAAAAGAGGTTATCATTCCACTGAATGTTTATTGTTTAAGAATGCAGGTGTACATAATTGGGGGAGACGGCACTCTACGTGGAGCTGTTAAGATATTCAACGAAATTAAGAGTCGAAAACTGTACATTGGTGTTGCTGCAATTCCCAAAACAGTGGATAACGACGTGGGAATAATTGACAGATCATTTGGGTTTCAGACAGCTGTGGAGAAGGCCCAACAGGCGATCAGTGCAGCGTACGTGGAGGCCGAGAGTGCACCTAATGGCATAGGCCTTGTGAAACTCATGGGTCGAAGCACAGGCCACATTGTTCTCAATGCAACACTTAGCAGCCGTGATGTGGATTGTTGTTTAATACCTGAAAACGAGTTTTACCTTGAAGGCAAAGGGGGCCTCTTTGAGTTTCTTGATGATCGTTTAAAACAAAATGGTCATGCAGTTTTGGTTGTGGCAGAAGGGGCTGGACAAGAAATGATACCAAGAACTGATGCCCAGAAACAACAAAAAGATGAATCCGGGAATCCCGTGTTTTTAGATGTAGGAGTGTGGTTAAAATCCGAGCTGAAGAGGTGGTGGGATAAGGATCATAAGGGTGAGCTGTTTACAGTTAAGTATATAGACCCGACATATATGATTCGGGCTGTGACACCTAATGCTACAGATAACATGTACTGTACACTCTTGGCTCACTCTGCTATTCATGGTATCATGGCTGGATACACGGGTTTTGTAGCAGGCCCGATTAACGGAAACTATGCATACATTCCCATGGACGAGATTTCCGAGACAAAAAATCAAGTGGACACCAAAAACCATAACTGGGCATGGGTCAGATCTGTAACGACCCAACCTGATTTCCAGAGGATTTGAACCTTCGACACTATGCATGCGGTTAGCCATCTTACATCATATCCTCTTTTGGAGTGTAGAACATTGTTCCTTGGTCTTTTGTGTAGTAATTATTGGTGTTGGAGTACTTTGCATAATATGTTGTCCCTTTATACCATAAGATTCATTAAAAAGTTTGACTGTTTCATATTATACGACTGCTATTGAAATATAATTATATATAAACGGTACATACAAAGTTAACATAAATTGAAACTACCAAGAGTTCTTTCTCACATAGGTACCTCAATTATTTCGTTAGCTTTTGTATACATATGACGTCGGCAAACCCAAGCAATTTGACCATCATCCCGATATCTCACTCTCCATAATCCAAACTTCTCTGCAATATCTTTCCCTGTGGAGCACCCCCTTTCCCTTAGAAAATCCACAACCCACTGCTGTGCTGCTCTCATATCTTGTTGAATGTCAGTTGATCTACTTCTGCTCCCACCACCAACAGCCGCCGCCCCTACTGCCCCGGCTGCTGCAGCACCTGCTGCCCCATAAATTAGTGGGTTTCCTGCCAGATGCGCCACTTCTCTGCTCAAATCCGGTATCATCTCCCCCATTCCTGCAGCTATGTGAGCTCCTATTTTTAATGCAAAGGTTAACAGTTTCATGAAACCTTTCATGTATGGAGCCAACGACTTCACTGCTCTGTTATCTATCTGCATTATTTCGCACCCGATTTGATCCTCAACTACATGCATTTCTCCTTTGAACTCGCACAACATGTGAAGCCGAAGAGCGGTCATCCCAGAGATCATATTTGTGACCAGTCTTCTTGAGTAGTTTTCAGTTCTCACAAAATAGAACATGTTCGGCACCTTTCTTTCTTCTATCTGAACATTGTAATTTGCTAAGTAATTCACCTTTCGATGCAGCTCTGTCAAGAGTCTATGTTCATAGTATCTTAGCCCTTGGATTTCTTGCTTTAAGTCTCTGATTTCCTGCTCAATGATCTTTAGTCTCTGAATAACCTCTTCTACTCCTTTGGCAATTCCAGCAAATGACGGGTCAATTTTGCCAGTTTCTTCTTGAGTGTGATTTGGTCCAACTGAGTTATTTTCTGTGGGCACTTGCAACTCTATAGCAAGATTATAAAGGTCATTATACCTACGATGAAGTACTTCCCTGAAGTCATCATCGGATAGCAAGTCCCGAGCAAAGTCAAACCCGGCTCTCAATATGGGTCGACCTGAGTCAGAGACTGGACTCCAAGTATGCTGATAACCATACATGCTGTCTGCTGGAACTGAGAGCAAAGCTTGTTTTAACCGAGGGAGAGGGACGATTTGTGTTTTCCGGTGTCGAGGGGGTGTTAGATTTTTGACACATTCTGGACGAATGATGTTTTCGGTTAATGTCACCCCATGACAGAGACTCTGGATTGCTGGGTAAACAAGTTCCCGGAAGAGCTTGAGGGTTTCAGTTAGGTTTTTGGTGGAGCATGCAAGGACATCAACATAGTAACCAAGCTGTCCTCCAAGCTCGATCCTGATATGGACCCCGTTGATGGTTATCAAGATGAGGAACTTCTCTAGATTGTATGTTGCTCCATGCTGGCTCTTGAGTCCGATGATTTTGTTGTGCAGGTGAACCTGTGTCCAGTAGGATATATGAAAGTTAGTTATGTACCTGACATTTTGTTTTGAAACTGATTATCCGGTTGTTGTGCCAGCTCTATCACCCATGATCAGTTCATAGTGTTCGTGTATATAGAAACTGATTTTGATTGTTAAGTGTTCAAATAACCAATATTGAAGTAGCTGCAACAAAACCAATCTAACCTTGCTTGTTTCTTTAAAAAATGGACAAAAAAGTGTTTGCAGACAATCGGATCAAACCTTGCTTGTTTTGACCCGCATTCAAAAGTAACCTGTTCCAACATGAACCTGACTCTCTACCCAACCCGCCATCTCCTCACCTTTAGTTGATAGTGAGAACATACCTGTAATTTTGGGAAGAATCCTGGTGTGAGGAACATGTGACTCGAGTCATGGCATTCAAGGTGTCTTCCTGCAAAAACACAATCAGATGTGATTAACTGCCATCTTGGAGTTCTTGTTCTGCTTTCTTCAAGAAGAGAAGGAATCAGCAGTAAAGATTCAGGATCAGATGGATCTTGTCTGTAGCAGAGTTCGAGTTTTAGCATCATATTCACGAGATCACCAGCATCCAAGTTCTCAAAAATCTTTGATCCCATCCCTGGTATCTGGCTATGTAAACTTCCTCTCAAAATCTTTTCCAACTCTTTTCTACTCACAAATCCTCCACCACTTTGTTCATTAGAGCTTAGCTTTCTAACATTTAACTTTACGAGCTGACCGAGTACTTCACCGCAAAACCACTGGAAATCCAAAATCAAGAACCCTAGTTCTTCGAAGTATATCACCTCTCCTATATGATGAAGACACGTGGCAACCGCCTTTCTCCGCATCTCCACCTTTTTTACCACATGATTGTTTCGTGACCGGACTTGTAGAGATGGGACTCTAACTTGGCACAAATCGCTGAAGTCTTTCCATTTCATGGCTGGTTTATCATAATTTTCTGATCTCCAATCAGATAATATTGTTACGAGATCATTGCAGAGTTCATAAACTCTAGGGACTCTTTGCAGAACAGTTTTGCTAGTTTTTCGAAGGTGGTGTGTGAGTTTACTTACAGATGCAGATGATCTTGCATCAACTGTGAATACCGTTGGATAAAAGTCAACATACCCTTGAAATTTATCTCTGATTCTCTGAACGGCATCAACTGTATTCTTGAAATTCATCGACGATTGGTCAACCTTGTCGTGGTGTGTTAGAACCACGGTTACATTGGGTAGCATGCACTGTTGGTCTGCTCTTTTTGAGTTGGAAACAATGAACCTGAGCCAATATTGAAGATCTTCTTCCAACTCTGATGGCGATTTTGGTTCTCTATTGTTTGGTTTACGGAACAAGCTGGAAGCAATCACAAAAAACGAAGCGCTACCATGCCCAGGAAACATTAGATCATGAAAGGAAAAGAATTCGTGTTGACCTCCCAGGTTCCATATGGAAAGCTTTGTATCTTCATCTTTGAGTGTTCTTACTTTCATTCCTGTTGTTCTGATCGCTTGCTCAACCGGATTTACAAGAGTTTTTACTTGTTGAATGTAAGGTAGCTTTGAAGAAGAAAGGTTCTGTGATATAGAATTGCATAATGTGGTTTTTCCTGCATATATATAGACAACGTATAGATTTTATCATATATCTATGAAACATTGATGCTTAGAAAATTGCCAACTGTCAAGTTAGCAGACTACTCATGGACCTCATGGTACATGGCTAGATAGAATGTCAAATTTAGAAGGCCATAACTCTTGAACAGAATGCAGTTTCATGTCGAAGATCATAAACAAACTTACCAGCAAATTCTTGTCCACATATGAAGACTCTGCAGCTCTTGGGCACAGTCATAGGCATATCCTTGAGCAAATCAACTTCAGGTTCAGATTTCGCATTTTGACCTAATTTTAGATGTATTCCTTCTGCTTTCCCCGAATTCTGAAGTGGGGTTCTTGAAAGGTCAATCTCTTCGATCCAAGGATTGATTTGTATAGTCTCCATTATAGACCTCAGCACTAAATCACCATCAACCCCTTTGCAACCTTGCAAAGACAAACACTTTAAACTTGCATTTGTCTCCAAATTCTTAAATATTCTTACTATATCTTGTGGTCTTAAACTTTGATCTTCATACACTCCCAACCTTGTGACAGTTTGGTTAGTGCTCAGCATCTGCAAGATTGCAATCAGCCCATCCCTCCCAATTTTTGTTCTTTTCCCTCCGAATGTTATCGACTTTAGACTTGTATTTGCTTGAATTTGAAGGGCGGAGAACCGGGTCAATGGGCAAAGCAAATGTTCTACTCCTACCCCACTAAACTGGTTATCTTCTAAATGCAAGATCTCCAAGCTTCTGTTCTTGAAAAGTCCAGCTGCAACATAAACAACACCCTTGTTTTTTAAGCACGTTTTCGAGAGGTTAACTTCTTTTAGAGTCCGGTTTTGTTCAAGAACCCACCGGAACTCCTTAGCCCACCGTGATCTCAAGCGGACCCCAGTCAAGTCAAGACATTTAACCGTTGTGTTCCACCCCAGAGCACAAGCCACCCTGCACGCACCCGAAATGCTTAGCCGGTATATTCGTAACGTGCTGCTTTCTGGTGCGAATTCAACCACTTTTGAGGTGGTGTTTTTATCTTCTCCACTCCATACATGAACTTCCATAGATCTGTTCCTTGCAAGCACTGCAGATATCAACGGGGTGGCTGTGATTGAACACGAGTCAAAAATAGTCAACACCTTCAACGTCGAATTTGCTTCAATCATTTTGGAAATCTCTTCTGCCCCTGTTGATCCAATTGAATCTTCCCATATTTGCAACTCTTCTAAACAAGTATTCAACTTTAAAGCTGAAGCAATTAAGCTAGCTCCATATGAACCAATTCTTGATTCAGACAACATGATCTCTTTAACCACTTCATTTTTCCTCAGTATTTTTGCTAATTCTGCCATGCAGTCAAAATTTAGCCTGTTTCTCATGAACACAACCCGTTTTACGTTCGAAGAACCATCGAGTAGGATCTCGAGACTCTTCAGTTCTTCTCGATCCCATTCGGCTTCGTAAAACTCGAGATTGTGTAGCGAAAGACGGGTTTTTGAAGATGTTGACAAGAGTGTGAGAATGTTAGAAAACTGGAAATGGGTATCGTTGGATATGTTTATATGAATTGAATCATGAGTTTCTTGATGACAACATGATGTTGGTTGAGAAAGATGGAAGGAGATGCTATGAAGATCCAGACTCTCGGTTTGAATTGATTGAAGAAGCCATTGAAGATCTTTTAAGCTCTGGTCTAATGCCATTGCTGATGAAGCTGCAATGTGCTAATGGTAATTATGGTTAAAATCATAGATTATTCATGTTTTTTGGGAAGAGAAAAAAACAAAAACTAGTGCTTAACTAAGCTAATTATATGTAGTGAATATGGTTGCTTTCGGTGGAAAATAGAGTTTGCTTTAACTTTAATGGTTTTACTTTTTACTTGTGTGTATGAAAGTTTGAATAAGTTGCCTATCAGAAAAACTGAAAAAGATATAAAAAGGTTAAAGTAAACCACTTATGAATAATCTCTCACACATGATGATGGATTCAAAACTTCTTGATTTTACAAAATGAATGTGGATTGGGTTTTTTATTTTTTACTTTTAGGTTGAGGGGTGATAATAAGCTATGTAATTCTGACGGGTGTTGTTGGGTTCTACCCTCTCGTTTTCGCATACACGTCACATTAATAGGTCAACCATTTTACATATATCATAGGATAAGGGTGTTATGATCCATACCCAAATTTGATTTATTAAAGATCGGACTCGATCGACTTGAGCCGGAGTTTGCTCTTTTAAGTTTTGAGACATAAAATATGTCAAATCAAGATAAGAAATGAGGAATAAAATTATATAAATAATCTAGTAGTAGGAGAGGATGGTATACTTTTATATGTTTTTACTTTCTTGAAACATTGAAAGCATGTTTGGTTGTAAAGAAATGACAGATTCCTTGATTCCTGGCTGATGGATGTTTCAAAGCAATGATACCATTCTTAGTACAGTTGGTTTCTCCTCAATCAAGGTCATGCAATTAGATATACAAAGCATTAGGTAAAGTGTTGTTGATAGAACCTCTGGTTACAATGTGTTCTTTTACATGTTATAGTTTCTAAATCGCATCAAATTAATATTATATACTTATATTAAATCAAATTAAAATGTATACTTATATTAAATCAAATTAGAATGTATACTTGTATTAAATTCATAAAGGAATTGTATGATCCTAACCTACACTATATTTTTTTTAGTGTGAATAAAACTGGATTACAAGAGTTTGTATCTCTGGAAATTTGGATAGTAGTTTTCAGTGTCTGAAATTCGTACTCTAAATTTGAGATTCAGATATTGGATTATATGAATATGTGGAATTTTATAAAAATTATGTTTTATAAAAAATATAAATTCTTACTTGACAAGCATATTATAGAATTTGATGATTATAAAAAGAAAATATGGACAATTTCGTATAATAGTACCAAGTTTCAAGTTTGTTTCATCAAAGTCACTTATACTTTGAATTCACTTAATAATAATAATAACGAGTTATCAAGACCCTCGCGCGTTGCAGCGGGGAATAAAATATATGAATGAACAAAATATAAAAATAATTATTTGTATGTTCTTGTCGTTAGTTAAGATTCAAATGAATTCAGTTTCTATATATTTTATATTACATCTAACATAATTTAACGGTATTATCTTTATTACTAAAAAAAGATTTTCAGCATGAAAGAAAATCTCAATAGAATTATTCTAATATTCATTTCATCTAAAAACATAAAAACTAATAACTAAGGTTTAAAAAGATGCGAACAAAAATTGTAGGAAAAGAGAATCTTTATTAGTTTTACGATTAGTTTCTATTTTTAAGACAATCAATTTTAAAACCAACCCGTTTACTACATGAGTATATAAGTTGTTTATATAACTATAAAGTTACCTTGTTTTTGTTTAAAAGTTATGTTAACTATCCCTGGTACTTATACACGGGTACTAAGCTAGTAATTATTTATAATAATAAGTTTAAAACTATAGCTAAGGCTACATAAAACTTCAACACAAGACAAACAAATATTATAATAACAAAAATTAATTTAACACTAAGCAAACAAATATTATAATAACAAAAATTAATATGGGTCAAATATTAAATGAGACGTGAAGAAAAAGGAAAACACTAAAACACTAAAATGGCAAAATGAGGGATAGGGTATCTAACCCATGAGTTTAAGTTTATGTGCTAATGATTTAGCCAATCAGCCAAGTCTACTATTGCTAAAATCTTCCAGCAATTAGTATATAACTATTACCAGGAAAGTTACTATTCATAACTTTCTTTAATTGTTAATATATATAATAATAATAACAGTATTATTATTATTATTATTATTATTATTATTATTATTAAATAATGCAAAATGTACTTGGTGTTTGAATGATTTTAGGATAATTCTGATCGAAAAGTTGCAGTGGTACTGCGTTAAATATTAAATTTAAAAAGGATGTTCCTGAAATGATGAGTGGAAGTGTGGAACCAAGACTTTCATCATTCATGTCTCCAATGGTAAATTAAGAAAGAAATAAAGTAAATTTTTTTTATTTCAATGATTACTTATTAAAAAGAAATTGAAGGCCATTAATTACTACTTTAGTAGGCTTGGTGTGCTTCTTAGGGTGTATTTGACAACGAGCTTATGGAGGATTATAGGGGTTTGAGATTCTATTTTTATAATCTTTAGTCCTTTAGCCTCGTTCGTGTGTTAAAATCTTAAGAGGATTATTAAAACATAATCCCTCATAAGCCCTCAAAATAAAAGTCTTTTCAAGTAGCTTATGACTTGTGCTTGAAATTATCAATTAATTAGCCCTAGCTCTAACTAGTTTCACCAAACACACCCTTAGTTCCATGAAATGCCAATCAAGCTTCAATTATGCTTGTATGCTTTTATTGTACATATTTTATAGTATATGACTGTATGATCAAATTATCAAGCCAAATAACATTGTTTAGCCAGATCTTTTAGTATATGTAATCTCTTTTGTTAGTAGCAATGAAGGCTGTTAACAAATCAAACGTTGATGAACTATTCATGAAATCGTGCGGCTGGGAAGTTCGTTTATGCTTGATTGTTTTAATAAATGAACGAACACGAACAAGATTTTCCGTTCGTTTAACACGAACAGAGCTCTCGTTTGTTCATTTATGTTCGTAAACGTTCGCTTATACATATGTGTATGTATGTGCGTTTATTGATATATAACGTATTAGTGTTTAATAATGTTGGATTTATATTATAGTGTGTTCATTCGTTTACTTTCGTTTATCATTTAAATGTACGGAAAAAAAAGTACATTAACGAACTAATCTTGTAAACAATTGAACACAAAAGATCATATGTGTGTGTTTATTTGTTCGGCTAAAGTTGAAAGAACGAACATGAACAAAGAAATCCGTTAATTTATCCATTCGTGTTCGTTTATTTATTCGGCTAAAGTTAAATGAATGAACACGAACAAGACCCATTCGTGTTCGTTCGATTTGTTTACAGCGATAGTGGTAATACATGTTTTTTGTTCATTGTTTGAGGAAAATTTGTAACCAATTTCAGTCGATTGAAAAGTGGATACACGATTTTCTTTAATGGGCCAGACCTAAGTTTAGTTAATAAACAGGTTTATAAATTAATTAATATGGATTTTTAAATCTATTTAAACTATGAATAAAATAATGTAACCTGTAAAAAGAGGTAAAATTATAAGTTTGTAACGCTTTTAAAACTTGGTCATTATTGTTGGGTGAATTCAACGTACGAGTGATTTTGACAGAACAAATTTTAAACTTAGTTACTATTCTGTCTGTAAAATCATAATCAAAATGAAAAACATATGTATCAAAAAGATATAATCAAGAAAATAAAAGATAAACGAATATCACATCAAAGTCCGTGATTTACAGATTGAAATGAAGTGCTTCGAATTGGGATTTTCTTAAGAACCTCTAATAGCGAGGCTAATAGCAGCATACTGCATAAGTCGACACACGGATAACACTTTGAGTTGTTGGACAACCATACCATTATAAATGTTAAATCGCTTTTAAATTCCTTTAAGGCAACCTGTAGCGGGTGTCCCGAACCCTTCGTCTTGGGCTTCGGGTTCCCCGAGTACCATTGGGTTCACCACTATGCCTCCTCTCGAGTTCCCTCCTCCGGCTTTCCACACCCGTGCTCACCCGCTCATTTGTTTTTTTTTGTGAGTGTATGAGAGTGTAAGGAGAGAGAAAATATTTGGGTTGTTTGAGTTAGGTGCTACTTGGGTTTCGGGTAAGAGAGAGAAAAGGAAGAAAAAGTGATGTGACAGCTGATGTGGCATTTGGGTTGGGTTGGGTTTGGTTTGGGAAGACCACTACTCATGGAAAATACACTATTGTCTATTCAACCCCATTCACTTGCTATATACAAGTGTATTCTATATATATGTTAAAAACAACTATGCTACAGAGAGTTTTCTAGACGAGACAACTAAATTATTGGAAAATATATACTTTAGAGTACGTGATTTAGTAAAGAAATTTAGTAAAGAAAGAATAAACTACATGACTGGACGTTAGGGATATGTTCGGTTCTTGAACCGGACATGAATTGAAAACATTGAATTTGAAGTTAGTCTAGAACCGATACAAGGATATGGTTTCATTTCGGTTTCAGATATTAACCTGTTAGTTCGAGTCTGAAACCGGGTAAGACCGAACTTTGGTGGCTAATTATTTTAAAACCGGTTTCGAGTATGGGAACCGAAATAACCAGATATAATCGAAAAAAGTTAGTTTTTATATAAAAAATTAGTTTTAATAACCCCTATTTAGGGCCCCTTAAGTCCGTCAACATTTGACCAAATAAGATGTTTTCAATAGTAAACTACATGCTAGAAAAAAAAAAGGTCATTTCGACTTCTAAACAAAGAAGTTATGAAGGTTTAAAGTGGACTAATAACTACATAAAGCTGAAACAACTGAAATAGCATTAATAGCCTTTGTTTAGGGCTTTGTATCTTAGTCGATATTTAACCAAATAAGGCGTTTTCAGAGTCGAAAATGTATCTAAAGCAATGAGCTACATGTTAGGAAAAAAATGGTCGTTTAAACTTTTAACAAAGAAGTTATAACATTTTGAAGTTAACTAAAAATGAAGTCTATTCAAATTCCGGTTCCAAGCCTGAAATACCTGATAACCGATGAAACCATAACCGAAATACATGAAACCAAAAATGATGGGTTGGAAGAACAAATAACCGAACCGACTACTCCAATCTGGTTCTAACCGGTTCCGGTTCGGATTTTCAGTCAAAACACACATACAGACTGCACATGCATAAACTAAAATATTCTAGAGTAAACTACAAATTTGGTCGATGTGAATTAGTTAAAATTATAGATTTGGTCATAAGTTGCAATTTTCAAGGGTTTCATCCATTCCAATATGGCTTTCTATCACCATTTGTCCCTCGTCTACTTGAAATGACCAAACAACTCTTATTCTATTCATTTATTTTATAAGTTTGATTCAATCTTTAAAAAATAAATGAATAATAAAAATATAATGAAAGTAAAGAAACACCCACCTCACTAAACCCTAGTTGACTCCTTCTAAACCTCATTTTCTCATATTCTTCTCTAGCGTACACCGTCACTTAACCTATACACCACTAGCACTCACTTATCTCCCCTTATCTCCTCCCCCACTCACATATACCCTTGATCTTCCTCTTCTCGAACACCCCTCACTCACCAAATTTCACGGTTTGCAACCACCATTTCCAAAATTTATGATCGATGCCCCACCACCTACTCCTCAAACGCCACCTTGTCATTGTCACCACCATTGTTGCGAAGCCACCATTGCTATAATTATGTCTCCACACCGTCGACGACTTGAATTTTTTTCAGTCGATCAATCTTATAGGTATTCTTAAGATTTTTGAATCGATTTTGCAATTGCTTTCTACCATGGCACTACAACAAATATTTAATTTATTTGCATTTATTTTACAAGAGCGTGTAAAGATTTTCAAGAAGTTCTCGCTTATAAAAGTATATAAGATAGCTATATTTATAAGTGCATTAGGTAGATGAAAACGTAACATCATGACTAACGTATTAAAATTTAAACTTAGAATATAATATCACTTGGTGAATTTTGAAATACTAACCAAAATAAAGAAGCAATTTTAGTTTTTATAGTTTTTTATTTGTGTTAGAGTTTTAGGTTGATTTTTGGGATAGTAGAGGTAGTGGCCGTGATGATTGTCGAAGATAGTGGTATTAGGTTCTCAAGGCTGAACATGAAAGTATTAACTAAATTAACTAATTAATCTTTAATTAAATAACTAGACTAAATTCTCATGTGATACACGAATTGGTTTAAACAATAATAATATTAACTATTAATAAAAACGTATTAAATAATAGATAAATGTTCAATATAGTCTTAATTTAATTCATAGTCCTGAGTGACAATTTATAGCCATTAGATTTCAAGATTCAATGGTCCAGATTCAATCTTAGATAATAATCAAAATTGATATATTT
>JAUEJL010077622.1:0-15691 GCA_032274825.1 Drosophyllum lusitanicum
CTGTTAAGATGGAGTTTGTTGTGGGTGGCGGTTAGGAATGGCAACGGGGTGGGTTCGGGGCGGGGATTGGTCCCCCCGTCCCCGCTTAAAAAAATGTCGAGGATTTAAACGGGGATCCCCGTCGGGTAACCGGGGAAAACCGCGGGGAAACGGGTATCTCCGTCTAATATAAACATGTGATTAAATAGGTAATTATCACCGTAGAGATACCCGTTAAACTAAAACTATGATTTTTCACTAAAGTTATCGTCACCGTTAAGATTTTACCACGAGTTTTATAAAACGAATATACTAAATTACACGACATTATCAAATACAAACATATTTGAACCGAAATTAAAGTCTTAAATGAATTTAAATGCATCCAAAATATCAAAAACAAATAATTTAAATAAAGACAACGATTAAAATTAGGTTGTATGAAAGTGTATAAAGATTTGTATATTTTATATGTAATTCAAATTCTTAAAAAACCCTTAAATCCATCGGCGATCAAGTGCATCCATCTCACATATTTTCATTGCCACATCAGCGCCACATCTTTTTCCCCTTCCATCCCCCTCCATCTCACTCCTATCACTCTAACCTCCACATCCATCCCCTTCCAACCATCTCATTTTTTACATTTTTTTTATTTTTCTGTTACAATTATTTACTTGAAACAATTTAATTTTTATAAATAATTTACAAGAAATAATATAAAATATTATTATTCATAAAAGTAAACTAAAATTCTAACATTAAATTCTAATAAAAAAATATATTTCATCAAATAAAAAAAGATCTACTAGTTGTGTGAAAAAATAGGAGGAAAGACGTATTTATAGTTGTTAATTAGTAATATATATATATGACCGTTGGGAGTGTTTAAATGAAACAATAATTATATATGTGTGTGTGTGACCGTTGGAGGGGATAAACAAAAAAAAAAATTTAAAAATGGGAAAACTCGAGCGTGAGTGGGAACCAGCCGGAACCCTCACTCTCACTTTAAGGGGTGGGGGCGATGGTGTTCTTGACCATCACTCTCCAACTAGCTGGTTGGATGCTCTTGGTCTTAGAGTTTGTCAATATCTAATGCATGCTTATATTGTTGTTAATTCTAGGGGTTTGTATTTGTGTTTTATATTTAGAATGCGGATAAATGGAATAACAATTTATGTATGGCATTATGGGTTTGTCATGTTTAACCTTGAAAGGTACACAAATAGTAGTGTCATAACAATGGTGATGGCCAACTTCACATAGTTTGTGTAACGCTGTTCACGTCGAGTTTGACTCATACTCAAGTTTGCTTTGTGTCGCTTAGTTCGTATTAGTTTGGGTCGTGTTTCATTTTGATCCATGTTTTAAAAAGAATAATTGCACATTATTTTCTTCTGTACTTTAATTGTAAAAGTGGTTTTAATAGGACCTGTGTCACATCTTAGATTCATTGATCAAGGACACTACACTTTTGAGTTATTGAGAGAAACTAAGAGAGTAAAATGCAGGAATTAAAGATTTAGGTTTTCGACTTTGACTTCTATTTTTCTTAGAGTAAGTGCAGCGGTCACACGTTACCACACATCAGCAACGCACTTTTATCACACAGCTTACTACACAACACATGTAGTTGTCACACCCTATCACACTAAATTCTATGAGATTTATTTTATTTAATTTCATATTTAATAAAGCACAACACATAAAATAGTATTGTTTTTAAAATGAAAATCGATTAATAATAAATAACACATAAAAGTATATTAAAAATAGTATTAATTAAGAATACATGTAAAATTGAAATAAATGTAGAAATGAAGACATTGAAACTAAAATATTTTTATTATGACCATTGAAACTAAAATATTGAAGCTTGGAAATCTGATTGTCTCACTAGAAGACATTGAGTATGGTTGTTCAATTTCTATATGAATATTTAATATACTTATTTTGAAATTGGAAAATGCTAACCACTTAGGATTGTGGATAAAAATTAAAAAAATATTATTTTTAGTTTTTAAAATGATAACATTGTTTCATGTATGAAAAATTGAAAACTGATTAAAAGGTAACTAAAAAATTATAGAAAAATTAATTATGAAGATATAAGTTATGAATGTTATTTTAAAAACCAAAATTACCTTTTATATTTTTAACCATAGTCCTTAGGGCTGTGGTTAGCATTATACTTTGAAATTTTATCTAGTATACACTATAATCAATTATCATGTTTTCTCGTTTATAACTACAATGTGCCTAGAATATAGAAAAGAAAGAAGAAACAACAAAAATTACTCAATATTTACACGAATCTTAAAATAGATTTTGTATTTTTTGACATTAAAACAATAAAAATAATGTTGAATAAAATTATGTAAAATTTGAAAGTTCTAAGAATACTGTACACTCAGGTCTCGTTTATTTCACAGAATCTAAAGAAATGTAATTGAATTCCTTAAGTAATAAATTCCTTAAGTGATTAAATTCCTAAAGAATTGAATTCCTAAGTAATGAGATTCCGTATCACGTTTATTTGTTAAAAAATAACAAATTCAAATATTATATTTTGTTTGGTTTGTAAATTTGTCTAAATAATTGGAATGAAATTATATCAAATGACCAAAATACCCTTTATTAATTTTTACGTAAAAACTTCATTATTACACACACACACTCTTATATATAGACACACATATGTATATACATCGTCAACCAATGATGTTCGGTGGTTGAGGGCGTCGTCCGTCGGTGTTCGTAACACCGTCGACTAGTGATGTTGGCAACGCACAATTAATCGACCGATAGGCGAAAATGGGGGTGATTTATTGAGTCAGCATCAAGCGATGGTCCGTAGTGGTGGCGACGGTGTTCGTCGTTGACAACTACTTGTGAAAAACTTTATCAACCAATCTTTGATAAGTTTTCCCATATTATTATATTAAGTAAAACGAATTAATACTCATGATAGTGAATAATTTTAAGATAAAATTTTCATGACTTATCAATTTATATATTATATGAATTTGTTATGCCATTTAATGTGCTTTGTTTCGATTTGTTTTGATTTAAGACTCACTGATCTAAAAATATGCTCCAAGTTCAGTTGTACATATCCAACTTGACGATGAATTCTAACCTTTGTTGGCTTCAATTCAGGAATTAACCTTCAAAATCTACTATGCCTTGGCTTGTATCTTCAGAAAATCATTAAGACGAATCAATCTATCAATCAAAGGATAGACTTTTGACTTCCCAGTTTATTGTAAACCTCTACATAACTCAAAGAGTGTATAAACTTTTTTTAACTTTGGATGATTACACACATCTAGCTCGTAATGTTGAACTCAAAATTCCTGCGGAAGTAAACCTAAAGTTCATGGATGTGTTAGTCGAGTGTATATTTTAGTGTCACAGTGTGTATTAACGTTTCTATCTTATTGGTAATTATGGGTGTTTGGTTTTTATAACAACAACAATTATATATGCATGACACAATAATTAGAAAAGTTAAAATAATTATCTAGTTATCTATTATGTACTAGTTACACAAGTCGATAAATATGATAAAAATAATTATGAAAATATGTTACATTGTGGTTAAACTAATCCAATACATTAATTTGGTAGAAATGATAGAACAAAAGGAGTCACATTTTGTAGTACAACAATCTATGAAAATTGTTTATATATGATGGTTTATATAGAAATTTCTACATGTGATAATGATTATAAAAATCTTTTTTAACATTAAAAAGTTTATTGATAATAAATTCTAGCGCTAGAAAATTACAAAGAACCCACAAGTTTTCTTCACTCGTTTTTTTATACGGTGAATACATACATGTCCATCTAATTTACATCTATGTGAAAAATGAATTTTAACTCATAAACTCAAAGAAAGAAATATACCTTAATCACTTTAGATTAAAAACCTTTTGGTTTCTTCACTACAATTAAAGCACCAAGTTTTCCAATTTAGCTTCATACAAAAAATCTCTTTTATCACAAGTTCAAATTAATTTAAAAAATATCCATACTCTTTTTTCAATTTTAAGGACTAATTTGCTTAAACATGAAACTATAAGGGGAAGAACCGTAAATTTAAATTTTGAAATCAAGCCGGACGCCAAATACCTTATGAAATCCGACATAATCTAAATCTATCGTTTTAATTATTTATATTTACGTTTGGCCCCTTCCTTTTTATGTTTCGATCTATCTCTCTCTTGCCCATTTTCTAGAGAGAGAAGCAGAAATTTTGGATGTATACTTCCCACATATATAGATTTAGGGCACATAAGGCGAAAAAGTGTGAAGGAATTCATAAGTTTCTTTCATCAATTGCTTTCGTTTGTGGAAATAATATCTCAGGACCACGAGCAACCCAAAAGGTCTAATAATTTGTCCTAGGGTCCTGAGATTTAGGGTTTGTAAAGATTGTTGAACTGTATTGCGAGATTATGTGTTGAATTTGTTTGTTTCGAGCAAAGGAACATAGGAAATGTATGCATACGAGTTTTTAGGGGTTTGATTTGTGTTGTTGTACGGTAGAGGTGGAAGAAGGGGAGGCGATGGATGGAAGGAGGATAACGGCTAGCCCACGTCCGTGCAGTGGCCGGAGGGTGGTGGCGAAGAAGCGACCGCGTGGTGGTGCTGATGGGTTTGTGAATAGCGTTAAGAAGCTTCAGAGGAGGGAGATTTGTTCAAAGCGAGATCGTTCTTTTAGTATGTGTGATGCTCAGGAGAGGTTCAGAAACATCCGCTTACAGGTTCTCTTTCTTTCTCAATGTTCAACTCTCAAGATTATCTGCTTCTTGATTTGCCTATGGAAATAATAGCTGTATTAGTTACAGAATGGGATTCATTTATTTAGAATTATAGTTGTCTATGACACCCAACACATGCATGATTTGCCGTTGGTTTTACAGTTGATCGAAAGTTTAGAACGTCTTGATACTATGGTACTTTTTTGTCTGTCTTGCAGTAGAACTATTACTATCTTGATATGATTATGTTGATTAGGGTATTTTTATATTTTTTTATTTCAAATGAGGTTATATTAACTGCAAATATATTAGGTATGCATTTTCTTTGTTCAACTTAGTTAAAGATAAAAGATCTTGTCACTTCTTGTGCTACTCTACCAAACAAAGGATACAGATTAGAAAATGAATTGTTTTCCGAATTTCCTCTTTTACGAAGCTGAAATATTTAAGTAGAAGCAGAGAAGGTACAAATCACTAAGCTTTTCAGAATACATTCTTATTTTGTATATGCTTTTAGTTGTGTTTCTGTGGTGGATATATAGACTTGGAGATTGTGATAAGCTACAAACGGGTTCTATATTTTTCAATCACTTGGCCTTTGGCCCAGGTCGTATATAACCAAGTACGGGTTGCCTGTTGAAGAAATGATGCTAGTAGGGTGTGTGAATGTTTCTCTTTGTTTACTATTGCCTTCTCATAACAAATTTAAAAACAAGACATAAAATTACTTAACCATGTAACTATGTAAGATTTATTTAACATATATTTAATTAATAATGGTCATGGCCACTTGTGAAATTTTAATGCTTCATGGGGTTGTCTAACATTTTTACATATGAGTTGGTTAAATGTTAACTTTCAAATTGAAAAGCAAATGTTTTATTTGTAACATTGTATTTGATGAATGATGGCATCAGGAGGAGTATGATACCCATGATCCCAAGGGACACTGCTCGATGGTATTGCCGTTTCTCAAGAAAAGGTCAAAAATTGTTGAGATTGTTGCTGCTCGGGATATAGTCTTTGCTCTTGCACAATCTGGAATATGTGCTGCATTTAGTCGAGGTATAATTAATAAGCAGGAAAAAGGACTTCTTGAATTACGTGGTAAATGATGAAAGGGGTATTTAACATGACATTTATTTGATGCAGAGACTAACCAGAGGATATGCTTTCTGAATGTCAGTCCTGATGAAGTTATAAGAAGCTTGTTTTACAATAAGAACAATGATTCACTCATTACGGTTTCTGTTTACGCATCAGACAGTTTTAGTTCGTTGAAATGTCGAACAACAGGGATTGAGTACGTGAAACCTCACTATACATGTGCTCATGATATTCTATATGTCTTACAAGTTTTATTAATTATTTTATTGTGCCTGTATTGGTGTCAGATACATCCGGAGAGGTAAGCCAGATGCTGGTTTTGCTCTTTTCGAGTCAGAGTCTTTGAAATGGCCTGGTTTTGTAGAGTTTGATGATGTGAATGGCAAAGTACTTACATTCTCAGCACAAGATAGGTAAATTCTTAACCAGCATGAGTAGTATCTATTTGAGAAATCTCTTGATGTGATTTCTTGGGGTTAAGTTGTTAATTTTAATACTTGTTCATGTTACTTTTTTGTCAGCATTTACAAGGTGTTTGATTTGAAAAATTACATGATGCTATACTCCATATCAGATAAAAATGTCCAAGAAATCAAAATAAGGTAAATCCCTTGATGTGGAAAACAGATGAAAGATGTGCTCTTTTCCATTCTATACATCACGTACTGTTAATTATATATCGTCCATTACATTTTTCTCTTCTTTTATCCTTCAAAACAGCCCTGGCATCATGTTGTTGATATTTAATAAAGCTAGTGGTCATGTCCCCCTCAAGATTCTCTCCATTGAAGATGGAACTGTGTTGAAAACTTTCAACCATCTACTCCATCGAAATAAGAAGGTCGATTTCATTGAACAGTTCAATGAAAAGCTTCTTGTCAAGCAAGAAAATGAGAATCTTCAAATTCTTGATGTAAGGGTTTTCTTATTTCATTACATTTAACATCATAGAGGTGGCAGGTTCGACCCATTTACTTGTGGAGGGGTTGGTTTGGGTTATTGTCATGTTTTTATCTTAAATGGGTCAAAACTCTAAAGTTGCGTATAAATGTATTCTTAAAACGTTAAAAGAAATTTCTTCCGAGAATTTGAAAGAATATAATTTATAATTTTGAAATCACATTTGATGCACTATTATTCACTAACAAAATTATAAGTATTTGGACAAAACACTATTGCGGGTTAACCCAACCTGCTGGGCTCCCATCTTGCTACATGTGATGTGAGACGTTTGAAATCTGAGGAGTGTTGTTTATGTAGGTACGGAATTCTGAGCTAACAGAAGTTAGCAAGACAAAATTTATGACACCATCAGCCTTCATCTTTTTATATGAGAACCAGTTGTTCTTGACATTTAGAAACAGAACAGTGGCTGTCTGGAACTTCCGTGGGGAGCTTGTGACTTCATTTGAAGATCATTTGTTGTGGCATCCAGACTGCAACACTAACAACATATATATTACTAGTGATCAGGATCTTATTATTTCATATTGTAAAGCTGAATCAACCGATTCAGATGATCCGGAAATCGAAGGAAATGGTAAATTGCTGATTCACTTTCTGAATCCTATCTTTGATGGTCTACATTTTGATATTTTTATCATATCTGAACATGAACTGAAAAATAAAAAAATGTATTGAAACCTGAATAAATGTAATTTTCTAACGGACTGAATTAGAGATGACAAAATGGATGGTCGGGCTGGGTAACGGGTCAAACTCAAAAGGGGTACCGGTGATTGCAACGGGCCAGCTTGGTTAGGCCGACTCACAAGAACTTCCTTTGGCCGCTTTTGGAAAAAGCATCAGTGATTATTAATGATTACGAAAACAATATATTACAATAATAATGTGTTATGTTCGAATAAAATGATTATGGAGGTTGTAAGCATTAAAAGTAGCTTGCCTGTTTGACTTGTTCTCTATAGCAATAATATTTTTTATTTGATCCATTTGAAATACAACACAACAGAAATCAATTCATTCATATGGTAGGGGTTCAATATTGCCACATTTGAAATACCCCAGATAGTATGCAAAATTTAGACTGTAACTCATTCATATGTGATGGGTATGCGAAATTTAGACCATAACTTTCTGACCATGTATGGTTAATCAATGCAGTGGCAGGTTCCATCAATATCAGCAATATTCTGACAGGAAAATGCCTGGCTAAAGTAAAAGCAATGAATGGTTCATTACGGGATGATTGTATTTGCAGTGACATAAAATCTAGTGGCAAAAGATGCAAGTGCAACTCAAAGCAGCGGATGATCACGAGCTCTGTTACGGAAGCCCTGGAAGACATCACAGCCCTCTTCTATGATGAAGAGCGTAATGAGATCTATACTGGTAATAGGCTTGGTTTAGTTCATGTGTGGTCTAACTAATTACCAGGGTATGTTTGAATTAATCAATCGGGGTTGATACCTCATTAAAAGGGGGATCTTTTATGCCCCTTACTCATAAAAGGGCCGGGTTTAGAATCCATGCCCATTCCCACTCGTACCTTGTTATCAATCACATATCTATAGTGATTCCCGACTGCAAATTAGACGCCACCTAACTGCTCACGTGTCTTCCTTGTTTCACTTTTTGTTTGCTCGGCATCTCAATCCAGATGGGTGAATTATCCATGGTTTAGCTGCTCAAGCATCAAGTTCTCATGAGTTTGTTAATGTATCTTTAAGTTCTCTTTGATTAGTCAAGTAGTTCTCATGAGCTTTGTACTTTTATCCGTGAAACTTATTGTTTTTTTTTTACTCTCACGACACGTTTATTTGCATTAAGCTGCTAATTGTTATTTATCCATGGCAGTTACTGAATTGAATGAAAGCTGTCCCAGTGTTTTGTAATATCATTTTTTTTTAAAGTGTGGTGGTTACGACTTACGAGTGTGAGCTTTGACACTTTCGTGTATCAACTGATTGAAACGGGCCCGTTTCTATGTCACATTTGCTGTTTGGTTTTCCAAGATGAATAGTTAAGTGCACGGAAATGTAGCAAATTTTATTGCCCACTATAATAATATATTCTACGTAATAAAGAAAAAGAATCACAAAAGTATATTAGGGGTGTTTAGTTCAAGTATTGTTTATTATGAGATTTGCATTTATAGTGGGATTTAAAATCCAATTGGGTGTTTGGTTCAAATTCCTTAGGTGGGATTTTCATCATCACTAAACCTCATCATCACCACCTGCAACCTCCATTAACACCACCAACCACGACATCCGTTGCCATGGCGAACGATGACGAACCAAACGGAAACGAAGGCTTTCTGGCGACGATGGAAATGGCGAATGGAGCAAACAGCGAATGTCAGAGAAGGCTTTCTGTCGATGACGGAAGGGATTGACGGCGAATGTCGCAAGCGACGACGGTGATGGTTCGACGGAAGGGATGATGGCGACCGCGGTGATGTTCGCCGGAATTTTAGTTCGAGGGTCGTCAAAGAAAATACCTCATCTGTGGGTTTTCAAAATACCAAAGGGGGTCAAGGGATTGAGAAATCCTTCATCCGTGAGATTTTAAAGAATCCTTGGATTTGAAATCCCACCTTATTTTTGCAAATCAAATACAACATTTGGAGGGATTTAAAATTTCAATCCCATAAAATCCCCCCAAATAACATCAACCAAACACTCTCTTAGTGTATTAGGATTTCACGTTTAATGTAGTATTACCTGTAATTATCGGTTTAGTTGGTCACCTTTTTATTATTTTATTAGTTTATTATATTTTTTATTATTTTATTACTATTATCTAGGGATGAGCTTGGTTTCAAAACCGGACCGGACCAAACCTGAAAAGAACCGAACCCGAAAATGGCCAAAATCTAGAACTGAGAACTGCCCTGTATAGGTGTAATTGGTTACCTTACGGTTCTGGTTTGGTTCCGGTTCTTCGGTTTCAAAATTCGCAAAACCCGAAATATTTAAACCTCTATTAAAATTTTCTCTATCTAAGCTTGCATGCTATAGATTACATATCAAAAAATATAAACAAAGTTTGATTAGCTTATGCTGATTGTTGGAATGTTATTTTCTATTTGTATATATTCAAAAACAAATATCATATGCAAATAAAAAAGCAAAAAGAATTTATCACTATCATTAAAAGGTTATTTTCTACTTATAAGAAATCAACAATGTTAATATATTTCTTTGCCTTAAAAAAAAATATTAAAAGAGACTAGTGAAATTTAGTTTTGTTACATATTAATTAAGGATAAGATTATTTTAAATTTTGTTTAGAAGTGTTAAAGTGATTGTCTTTTGATATTCTGGTCTGGTTTTGGATAAAAACCGAACCTGTCGGAACCAGAACCGAAAAAAAGAGAAAAATTAAAACCGAGAATCGTTCCGCTTATGTGTAATTTGGTTCGGTCAGCACCGGTTTCGATTCGGTCCGGTTCATACTGTTATCTTGCTCATCCCAATTATTATCGTTTTAATATTTTACAATAATAATAATAATGAAACCCCTAAATTGTATGGTGACGTGTACATGATGAGAGGATTATATGGAGAATGAAAAACCAAAATCACAAAGCAGTCTAGTTAAATTTTGTTCATCTACATCAAAGAACGAAACCACAAAATGAGAATGAGTTCACATGGCAAGATGAATCACAATCCCAAACCAAACTCCATCGTTCGAGTTGAAAATCGATTTGTAGAAAATGGTGGTTCAAACAAAGAACATAGCAAGATGAATAACAATCACAAACCAAACACTGTTGTTTCAGTTCATAATCGATTTTCAGAAGATAATGGTTCAAACAAACAAGACATCGATTTCATCTGTTTTGATTAGAATAGACCCTCGACGCAATGTGTTTTCATTAGTTCTAGAAATCGATTCCATCTATAAAAATACACATATCATGAACTAGGGTTTCATCGACATGAACGGGTGCACTCTCTTTTTAATGTTGCGATTTGTGTTGTAGGGTTTCTTCGATCTGTCCTAATCGTTTCTGATATATTTGCATCAAGAAATGTTGAAAATCGATTTTATCAAGATTTGTATTTCAATGTTCATTGAGGGAAAGTTTAAGGAGTTCTTGCATATTATTTTTGAGTAAATTACACTTTTGGTTCTGTGGTTTCTCACTTATTACACTCTCCGTCCTTAAAGTTCGTTTATTACGCTAGAAGTCCTTACTGTTTGTACTTTGTAACACTGCTAGTCCCTGGTCCAACTAAAAAGATTAGAATACCCTCACCTTTTCACATGAAATGACTATAATACCCTTATGTACCCGCCGAAGTCCTCTCTTGTTCCACCCTCTCACCCAAGCACTGCCATCTATCATCTCCCGGCCCCTTCGCGGGCGAACAACACCACCGCTACCCACCGTTTTACCCACCGGAGAAGACGTCTTTGATGTGTTCCGGATTCAACACCGCCATATCACCTGCTCCCTCCCTAGATCTAAGTCATCACCCATATGTGTCGTTCCCAACCACCGCATGACCACCACTGTGTCGACAGACTACCACCATCGGCGTAAGTTATCCTTAATTTAGACATCGTCATCGCCGTCACTGAATTTTCTGGGTGACAATTACAGTGTAAGTGTTGCTGGGTTCCGATTTAGGATTTCTTGGGTTTCGATTTGGTGTATTCAGATCTGTAAGTGCTTTTGGTGTTCTGATTTAAGATTTCTTGGTGCTCTTGATTTCATTCATTTTGTATTCTCTGATTTGGGGGTGTGAGTGGTGGTGGTTACTTGTTGTTTCTAGGGTGTGTGTGTGTGTGAATGTAGTAGTGGTTGGTGCGAGTGTGTGTGCGATTGTAGGGTAGGGGAACTGTGGTGATTTTTGGTGGTGGTGGATGGTGAGGGACAAATTTGGGGGATACGGTGGGAAACAATTTGGGGGTAAACTTTCGGTGGTTGTTTTTTGTTCTCTCGTGGTTTTAGCAGTGGTCAGTTGTCTAGTGGTGTGGTGGTGCCAGACGGTGGGGTTTGGTTTTCGACACATTTGACAAGGAAAGAGGGGTGTCTATTATTTTATTTTATTGTTTTAATTTTTTTAATAATTAATTAGTAATTAATGAATAAAAATTAATTAAATTAAGGAGAAAAAGGTACTGTGATCTTTTTAAGTGCACATGAGGTGGACATGGACTAGTAGTGTTATAAAGAATAAACAGTAGGGACTCCTAGCATAATAAACGAACTTTAAGGACGGAGAGTGTAATAAGTGGGAAACCACAGGGACCAAACGTGTAATTTACTCTTGATTTTTACAATATGTTCTTGATTTGTAATTGATGATATTTGGTTTGTGATTGTGAACTCAAACAATTTATGTTCTTGATTAGTAATATTAACCACAAACGATTTTGAACTCAAACAATTTTGATTCATGATATGTATCACGTTTCTGCGGTCACGTCTGCACTCCTCTCGCGTCGATTTTTTCACCACTTATCTGAGTGTTGAAGTCATTGGTCGTTCTTTTTTAAATTCTCATTTCATTCGCGTTTTATAATTATTTAATATTTTATTAATGTTTAACATTTATTATTTTTTAAACCAACCCGTGTATCATATGAATATTTAATCTAGTAAATAATAATAAAATGGTAACAAAGTAATAAAATAATAAAAAATAAAAGGTGACCGGTGACCAGTTTGATGTATGTTCCTGACCAACCTCCGAACCTGAGGTAGGTCCAGACTAGAAAAGGAAGCATCAGAAGAAGACCTTGGATATAACTGATGATGTATGTACCTGACCAACCTCCGAACCGGAGATAGGCCCGAAACGCTAAGGAAGATGACTGAGGTAGCATCAATAACATACCAACAATAAAGCCTAGCGAACAACTGTATAAAAGAATAAAGAATAAAGCCGGATAATTAATTAGTTGAATGGTTCTAGAAAGGTGTATTCATTACTCTGACCAGAAGTGCATCAAAACATTAATTATGTGTACTGCAAGGTTGACAGAATGTACTTTTATACACAATGGTTAATACCCATTCCCACCATTATAAATACATATCTCAATCTCACTTATGTTCTTTTATACACAGAATGTACTTTTATACACAATGGTTAATACCCTCTCTCTTCATCATATTCTCTCCCTCCATTCTCCCTATATTTATCTTCCTAAGATGAATACTTATTTACTTATCCTTACGCCCGAGCTTGGTCACGATCAGAAGCTCGTGGCGAGGCTAACCGTTTGTTGTCTTTCGGATCAAGCAGACGGCCAGGAGAAGAAGGTAGCTTTAGCCTTCCATTGTTGACAGAAGGTAGCTTCAGCCTTTCGTTAGGGGGACATAAGGTAGCTCCAGCCTTCCGTTGTTGACACACATCACAAATGTTTCAACAACCGGCTAAACATATGATTGCAGGTCATATTATATTAAACGTGGAATCCGGGTAAATTAATGCATTTTTGTGAATTTTTATTTATTTATTACATAGAATATTAAAATGGGTATAATTCGTTACATTTCGTGCACTTAACTCGTTTTGTTTATTCGAATGTAACTGAACTCTTTAGTTTCGTTCAAGAGTTTTAGAATTTTGTTGTTTGGTATTCAAATACGCCAGGTTTTATTCATTATGCGATCATCATTAACCAAACCCAATTTGCTTTTAGTTTTAGGATTTTCAAACCTAATGGTTTCGGTTTCTATCAGTTTTGGTTTTGGTGAGTTCAGTCATTAATGGTTCGGTTTCGGTTTAATACCGAACTTACCTGGTTTTCAACATTAATATATAATTTTCTGCACTAACCTTCATTTTTTAGTATTATATACAAATTTCAACGACAATAATTAATTTCCAACATTAAACTCAATGTTTAATAACATATTTCAGCACTAAATACCATTTTCAGCCCAAATATTCAAAAAATAAACGTATTTTGTATCATATACTCATAATATAAATATCAATCTAAAATTGTGTAATACCCCAATTTTTTAAATCATTATTAAAATAACTTGTGGAATAAAAGTTGAGGAAAGTGGGTGGAAGTTATAAATTATTAAATGGTTTGAAATAATGATTCCAAATATATCTCCGTTGAGATTTTCGGATATCGTATAAATGAGTTATAAGTTAAAAAGGGGAGCGGGATACGCGCTAAATAGGGAACCACCACCATGGAGGCGGCAGCCCCCTCCCCTCCTTATCTTCTTCTTTATTTTCTTTTCTTCCTAATTCTTCTTCTTTTTCTTGATTCTTCTAAGGACACACACAAACACACTTCTTTAAGTTTCTAATTTTGGAGCTGAGATTGGAGAATTACAAGGAAGATAATCATATATAGCAATTGAGCAAATCAAGGTTTAAGTTTGTAAGTATTCCTTGTTTGTGTTTTAAAGGTTTAATTGATTTATTGAGTTTAATTGATGATTAATGATTAAAGAGTGTTAGTATGTTGTATGATATAGTTGGTAAGTGTTATGGGAATGTTTTTAAGTACCGGAAATACTTTGAAAGTGAATTGGATGAATTCTGGTCGAAAAAACAGTAGGTTCTGGTCGAATTGCTACTATAAGTTGAAGGGCACGGACGTACCCCTCAAGGACAAACCGTGCCTCATTGCGTACTTGAGGAGGCACAGACATGACCAAAAAGGTACGGCCGTGCCTGACCCTAGAGAGGCCCAGGGTGTGCCTAGTGACCACAGGGGTACTTGTGAGTAGAGCACATGCGTGCCTATGAAGGCACGAGCGTGCCTTGTCCTGAGCAATATTTAGAAGTTATGTTTTGACTTGAGTATGAGTAATGACTATCATATACTTATTCTTAAGTATTTGAGGACCTAAGGAAAAGATAAGAGAATGCTTTGGAAGTGTTGGACTCCAGATGAGTACGTCAACCTGGTACTTACAGATATTAATTATCTGTGATTATATGTGTTCCATACCAGAATGAGATTTACTGTATGATTATTATGTGATAGTATCTGTAGAATTGTTATTAATCAATTTGTTAAAGAGGATAGAGATGAAAATAAAGTTAACAGAGATGAGTATAATTGTAATTAAGAGATGAGAGACAGAGATACATGCTTATGATTAACAAATGAGTATTGTGGTATTATACTAATTACCGAGAGATGAAGATGAATGAATAAACAAGAAGCGAGAACCCGTTAATCAAAAGAGAGAAAAGAGTGGGGTTAATATTTATTAATTGGCCTTACACAATAAAGAGCAGATATAATTAGTGTTGCGTGAATCACAAATTTAAAGAGTATACGATGATTTAAATAAACAATGTTGATGTGCATAATTATATAAATAAAGCTAATGTGTTCTTACAGAGATATATACTATAAATACATACCTATATACATTATGAATATGTGTGGAAATATTGAGAAGAGTGGTATCTTTGTGAGATACATAATGATATGTTAAATATAAGAGTAACTGCACATGAGTATGTAAATATATAAACATACAAATATGAGAGAGTATAATAGACAATGTCTATTCATATGTATATATTCAATAATAAAGATAAGAGAAAAGAAAAGAGTGATAGATGGAAGAATAACGTAGAGTTGGTGTAAACATGTAATAAAATATAAGTGCTATACACGTGTGCCATGATTAGATGAATCAAGAGGAAGAGAATAATTAGAGTTATAAACATTGTATGTTTAGCTATAATTATGCTAATTATAGCTTGTCAAAGTGACTATGTGTGAGATGGCAAGGTATGTGATATATATATATATATATATATATATATATATATAAATATATATGTGTGTGTGAGAGAGAGAGAGAGAGAGATCATATATATCACAAAACGGCCGAATCAGATATGAGAAATAAAATTTAA
>JAUEJL010077633.1:0-15687 GCA_032274825.1 Drosophyllum lusitanicum
TATCAATGACATCAATGGTCCAGATTAAATTTTAAAAATTTGGGCTGAGTGACATTTTTGTAATTTTTCGTAATTCACATGTGATTGTATACTGAATCACCTATGATTAAATATTAAAATTTTAGGACTATATTTTTTAAATGGACTTCATTGAACATAACTCTGTATATATAAGCCCGTTGGTATGTCCGATGGTTTATTTAAAAAAACGATAACGAGGACCTCACCTTGTTACCATCACAACAAGGCAAGCTATAACATACATATACCGAGATGGCCGGAATGGCTATAACGAGTTATTGGCCTTGTTATGGCTGGTGATGACCGATGACTAGCACCCATTGCGGGTGCTCTAATTCTTTTCTATCAAATCCAATATAAAAGACATTTTAAGTTGAAAAATATAACAAATAAATTTTTGGGTTAAAATAGCATTTATATGATAATCTCAAGTCTCAACACGAACTTGCCGTTGAACGAACGTTTGGTTTATGCAAATAGTATTACATTAAGAATAATAAAATTTTAGCATGCTCTTCCTATGATGCATATTTGGACCCAAATTTTGGCAAACAAGTACTTCATCTTTCATGTGGTCCGAAACTCTTAGGAAACTAGAGACGTGGAGAATTTAAGCACCGGCAACCAAAGATTAATGTTCTGGGTATAATAGTTGTTGGGTTCTGGTTTCTAAAATCAAGAATTCGAAGGACCAGGGCAAGAGCAAGAATGGCGTTGCAATTCAGCAGTGCCTGTAACTTTGCTTTGAGCCATACAAAAGTGGGACGAATTAGGGCAGTTGCTTCAGACGATTTTGTTAAGGTGAAAACCCAGGAAGATGATCTTGTCAAGTTGGGTGGTTCTGATTTGAAGCTGACAAAGCTTGGGATTGGAGCTTGGTCATGGGGTGACACCAGTTACTGGAACAATTTTGAATGGGATGGTAAGTTTGATCTAGTTCTTGAAGAGTGAGCACACCAGGGGTTTGCTAATAGTCGTCAATCATGTTAACGTTAACTTCTGTATGCTTTTATGTTTTACTATCTATTGTTCAAGATTCAGCCCACCAGGTGTTTGATTTTAGTTCTGAACGATCCTTTGTTTTATATAGTGCTTGTTTTTTATATCCATGTGCGTTGAATTCTGGGATGTTGTTCTGCTTTCTTGATAACTTTACTTCATGTATTGTAGTTCTGTCTTTGAACCGAGTCAATTTTCTTTTTTCTGGATGATGACAGACAGGAAGATGAAAGCTTGTAAGAACGCTTTCGATGCAAGTATCGATAGTGGTATAACTTGGTTTGATACTGCTGAGGTTTATGGCTCGAGGGTGAGGATAATTGCATTATGCTCGTAACTTTTACTTAGTTCTGTGAATACTTCATGCTTAAAACCTCAACTTTATGTGGTTTTGCTTTTCAGTTCTCGTTTGGCGCGATTAACTCTGAAACACTGCTGGGAAGGTAAGCAGTAGATTACAACTGATAAATAGTTATGACTTGTTAGCATTCATTCTTGTCGCTTTGTTGGCATACAAGAAGTAAGAAGTGGAAGCTCTTCTAATTTTCCAAATGAATAGCATTTTAACTACATAAAAGTAACAGAAAATGATTTCAAATCACTAGTAGATGTTAGAAACAGGTGTGCTCTTGTTATTTCTGATAACCAAACAGAAGATGGAAAATCACAAACACACACATAAAGGGCCTAAGGTCACATGTTTTACCCAATTAGTACTGTAGAAGTTATTAGGGATAATTCATTCGGGTTAGGAAGCATTGTCAATTCAATTCACTATACTTCTATTTAGGGGAATTTGTGCATATTTATGTATTTTGGCAAATGTATGTCCATTTAGGTTCTTTTAAAACAGTATAGGTTCATCTAGGTGTAATTGTCAATTTGCCTCTATTGAGAACCAATCCGGGCAATTTTGTGCACACTCATGTCTATTTTAGTGAATGAATGTCTATTTAGGTACCTTACATTCAGTTTAGGCTCATAGGCTAATTTAGTCAATTTACATCTGTTGAGAATTTGAGATCCATTTAGCTCTATATAGGTTCATTTTAAGTCAGTTTAGATCCATTTTGGTTCAAATTAGATGAGTGTAGGTCTGTTTAGGCCAATTTACATCCACTTATAGAAATTTTGTTCAATTGCAGATCGTTTAGGTTCCGGTTATATCTTTTTAATTTGTTATTTAGTTTACTTTTGTTGCATGTAGTTCTGTTTAGATCAAATTACTTTACTTTAGATCCTTCTAAAATTGTATATGAATTTGTGTACATTTATGTCCATTTAGGTCTTGTTAGTTAAGGTTTACATTAGTCCAAAGTCCATCTAATCAGAAGCTAGATTTCATTAGGCTCATTTCTGTCAACTTAAGTCTACTGTATTGAGTCCTGCAGTATGCATTACTTTACAAGCATGTTTTAAATTATCAAAGACAGCATACCATTGTGTTCACACCTTTTTATCTGCTAAAGATTTATCAATGAACGGAAGAAGAAGAATCCGAAAGATGAGATAGCTGTTGCAACTAAATTTGCAGCATTGCCATGGAGGCTTGGACGCCAAAGCGTCCTGTCAGCACTTAAGAACTCATTGAGTCGGCTCGAGCTTGACTCTGTGGAACTTTATCAACTCCACTGGTTTGTCCTTTAGCCACCTCGGTTGTTTTCATATTGGTATCAATTCAACAAAAATAGTTATTTGATTTCTTTTTTACTGAATTTCAGGCCAGGAATTTGGGGAAATGAAGGTACTTGGCTACATTAATATATTACTCCCAACATTCCTTGTTTATGTGACACTTTCCTGTCCAGGACTCTTAGTGTAAACATCCTATACTCAGATCCAAGTATCCCACCATCGAATATTATTGTTATTCCATGGGTCTCATCTTTTGATTCAGTTATGTAAATTAGAAATATAAAAGTAAGTGGGACTGTTTTCAGGATACATTGACGGTCTTGGAGATGCTGTGGAGCAAGGGCTGGTGAAGGCCGTCGGCGTCTCCAACTACAGCGGTGTGTTTTCCTTTTGTGTGTGTTTAAGAGTGTGACATACAGGTTTTCAAGTATTTTGACTATTTTACATCGACTTTCTTGTTTTAGAAAAGCGACTTCGTGAGGCTTACGAGCAGCTAAAGAAACGAGGTATCCCTTTGGCTTCAAACCAAGTGAATTACAGTCTCATATACAGGATACCCGAGGAGAATGGTGTGAAAGCCACGTGTGATGAACTTGGCATCACTCTCATTGCATATTCACCTATTGCTCAAGGTTCAAATAGTATTTGTGTCTTTGCTTATAAACTTGGCATCTATTTGATATAGACCATTAACTAAAAACAGTAATCACACCATTAAAAATAAGATGGCGAATGTTATCTACCCAAAATTGCCATTTTCATTAACTCCACATTTTGCAACTCGAGCAGGTGTTTTAACCGGGAAGTATACACCACAGAACATCCCTACGGGTCCTCGAGGAAATATTTACACTGCTGAGTTCCTAACTAAGGTAACACTTTGATGGTGCAATTGTGTTCTTATGTTTATAATTCCAATTTTAGTGTCAACATCAAACTTTCTTCTCCACAGTTGCAACCTCTTCTAGACAGGATCAAGGAGATTGGACAGAACTACAACAAAACCCCTACACAGGTATATTTCACACATTCAAGGTGCTGAGCAAATGAACCTTGACCATGGTGTGGGCGTTATATGAAGAACCATAGAAGCACAAACAAACTTAGAGGTATTATATGTTTGATGTGGTGCAGGTGGCTCTCAACTGGCTGATAGCTCAAGAGAATGTAATCCCTATTCCTGGAGCCAAAAATGCAGAACAAGCAAAAGAGTTTGGTGGGGCATTGGGTTGGAGATTAACAAGCGATGAGGTTAACGAGCTTCGTGATTTGGCTTCAAAAACAAAACCCGTAATAGGTTTTCCTGTTGAGAAGTTATAGAACTAAAGATACACATTCCATTTCATTGTTGTTGATAATACATTACATATATGTATACACCATACGTGCACTCATCTTTCATGTTCCATATAACTCATTCCCGGAATGTAAATATGAACTCGTTATAATCTTTGGCAGAAAAAGAATAAGAGAAGATATAACAAGAATGATCACTCAATCACTATATATATATATGATACATGAATGTGCAAAGGATAGTCTCAAAGGTTTACACAATGTTTCTATCTTCGTCAACAAAAGGATCAGAAAAAGAAGCTTATACGACTATGAAAATTTTGACATATGATACCAAGCAGACCAAAAGAATTTGAATGTAATCCCAAAACATTATTTCGAACCTCGATCGCAAATAATGACCAATGCTGACCCCCTACTCCTAGTATCTTGTACACATTTTCGCCTCAAAAGAAATTTGAGTGGATTTTACATGAGACCAGAATAGGGATTGTAGGATTGAACTGGCACACCTGAGCCATAAGGGTGGGAGGTAGCTCCATATGGATTAGCAAAGGGGTTTGAACCTTGCTGTGGCAATGGTGGGCCCGCCATCATCATCATCTGTTGTTGCTGCTGTTGGAACATGAAAGCTTGCTGCTGTTGCTGCAGCTGCTGCTGCTGAGCCATCTGTACATTGTATGGTGCGGCTATACCGTTACTAGCATAAAATGGGTCTGGTAAACTCTGGTGTGGCATCATGGCTCCCGCAAGCGCGCCTTGTTCCCATGGGTTATAGCTAGCATTCTGGTTGGTTCTTCTGATGGCATCATCATAGAGGCTATCAAGTGTAAGCTTGTCCAGCCCTCCAGCCTGGTATTCGTAAAGAAAGTTACATAATACTGATATCGATGATTTTGATCCATAAAATTAAACTATATATTGTCATTATCGAGGGGTGTTTTCACATCAATATAAGCATACCAGTTTGCTTGCAGAAGCGGTGCTCCCATTAGAGCTTGGAGCAGTTACAAGGGCCAACTCCCATCCCGAGGTTCCATTTATTGAAGTTGTGGCAGTTGTAGCTGGTTGGTCAACTGTGATTGCCAAAGCCAGTCAAGAATACGGTTAGCAGGATTCACCGACCAAAATTACTTGTTTGACTGTCTACTATGTGTGTTCTATATTTGTTTATGTCATTTCCATCTATTATCATTTCTGTCTGGCACGCACAAAATGGAAATAATAAATTTTATAAAGAAAATGTTTACATACCAACGGGCACAATTGCCAAAGCCATAGAATTCTTATGGTCAAATTCAGAGGCTTCTGTAACAGGATCATCCAAACCCTAGCAAAATGAACACCAGAAGTCATTTGGCATGGAGTATTATAAGACAATAAAATATTATCCAAATTACCAGTAGATCTGGTGGAGGTTCAGAAGCAGGTGCTTTCGCTTGAATCGGTTCAGCCACAGGTTCAGGTGGAGGTGGAGGTGGAGGTGGAGATGAAGACTCTGACGGTTTCTCCGGGACCTCTACTTCTTTTCTGTATTCTATTGCCAGAATTGCTTTAGGTTTACCATCAACCGCCTGCTTGGTTGAGACCACAAAATTAACTAATATTTACGAATTTAAAGGTTTAGGAACACATGAGAGAAATCCTACCAGATCCTTACGAACACTAGAAGCGCGAGGAGCTTCTTTCACATATTCTTCCATGGCTTGTAGAAATGAAGATGGAGGCTTCAGCATTTATGAAAAGAAAAGAGTAATTAGAAAAATCATATCAGGCAATGCTAAAATCATATCATGAAGAACTTGAAAACCTTCTAAGCAGAGACAATAATACCTGCTCAATCTTAATGAACCTTTCCCCACGTCCAATGTCAAGATTTTTACATATTTCATAAAACTCGGACAATCTCTCGGCCTGAAAGTGAACTCATACATTAGCATAAATTATCTGCCATTTGATATGAGCATTAAAAAGTACAAACAACTTTCCAGAACCTAACCTGCTGCCCAGCCCTCCTATATATATCCAGAGCCTTAAGAGCATCATGTCGTTGCATTTCAAAGAACTGTTTCACAACAATGTTTTAAATTATTAGAATTAGATTCATTAACAAACTTCCATATTTCAATAATTTGAATTAAGGATTACCTTGTCTACCAGATTAACTGAACCATCACTAATTGCTTGGTAGATTTTCATACTTTCAGAGGCAACCTAAAGAAGCAATAGGATATACTAAGAGACAAATTCAAAAATGTGATGGGTATATTGCTAGCAGTGTTTACAAACCATGGAAAGGGCCAGCTGAATCACAAAGTTATGAACTGCTGCTCCTTGTGGCTGCATAGGACACAAAGTGAGGTTCGAATCTTATTAGGAATATAGAGTTTGCATTAAAAAAGCATCAAATTTTATGGTCTGGGAACTGTCCTGAGAGATTAAGAAATTGAAAGATTATACCTGACAGCCTAAAACACGAAACAGAAGTTGCTGCAGAGCTGGTAATTGTTCAAGCAGCTCAGGAGTGTCAAGATCTTTTGTTCTCTGCACCATAATTGGTAGTAAAGATCATTAAAAGGTCAGGAAGTATCGTTTAATTTGATTATGATGATCCAGTGATCCACTATTTTGCTTGAACCGGTAATCAATTTAACTTGATTGAAAAGATAAATAACCCGAATATTAATTAAATACTAATCTGACAATTATCTTACCGGACGCTCTGTTTCAACATCGTACTTCAAGACTCGGAAGCACTCCAGCCTTTCTTCCAAATAGAGTGCATAGGTTCTAACCCAGCCAGAATAATCCCATGCTGAACAGAAAATCAAAATCAGTTTGTAAAGGATTTTATTGATGTATACAGTTGATTCATGACAAATAAATAAATAAATAAATTTCAAGGTACCATTTGGACTAGAATCATCTTTGAAGTAAGACAAGTTGAGCACATGGTTTCTACTCCTTCCATAGTTGAGAAGTTCCTCTTGAAATGTGGGATCCACCTCCCTCAAGGCCCGATGAATAACGATTAAAGTCTTCAAAGCAACCTGAATTATAATAGCTTTTGGTCAACATCACCATGTACACAAAATAGGCAACAAAGTTTACATATGAGACTCAAGTAGGGAAGTGAAATTACTATGAACATTAAGCAACTGAAAAGGTTATCTCCTTGCTAGATAAAGTAAAACAAACTAATCATGATATCTAGGGCCTCTAGGCTATCAATGATGGTTTTATGTTTCAAACATACTTTGAAATTAATGGACTTTGTCCTTGAACGTACACATTTACAGAAGGTTTATAGAGATAATTTCAATAAAACAACAAAGTTATAAATTTTCCGTTTTGATCAAGAAGTGATGAACATTATTAGATATGCAAGACGCTACTTACTTGATCAGAACAAGGATATAACACCAAGTACAGAAATTAACCAGGAGCTTTATTAAAAATTTAAATTTCTCTCTTTAAATATGATGCAACAGTGTGATGCAATGATATATCGTCTATTACAACTTTGAAATGCAAAGCCATAAAATCACACTAAGAAAACTGAAGGCAGGAATACATACTGCCCAATTATGTGTCTTGGACAATCTTCTTGCAAGAGCATGTATGCAATAAGCAACATCAGCTCGAGGTCTTGTAGCTGAGATAGCTGCAAATATAGCTGTAAACAAGGAGAGCAATATTGAGAAAAGCATAAATTCTCCATTGTGTATATAAACTAAAAAGAACTACTCAGATTCCCCTAATATGACTTACATAAGAGGTTCATATTTTGTTTACTTCTCTACAACATATACATGATACTTGAAGAATTGAAAGTACAAAAAGCATGGGGTATCCATAGGAAAACCGGTTGACTCCACCTCAAGAGTATACAAAATACTCACCACGTATATGTTTTTCTTTTGCCGGGCGCTCAACGTGGTTTGTAGCCTTGACAATGTTTATATCCAATTCCTATGAAATCCATAGCAAATGAAGAAAATTAAGGACACGCTTATTGCATGAACTATCATTAACTTCTTAAGCAAATTCACAAAATATTCACCTACCTTGTAGTCACTACTAACTTTAGCTATATTCACAGTTGTGCTGTCCTTAATTGCTCCAAGAGCTTTCCGTAAACTGTTTTGAGATCCCCCACCAGGCATTCTTCAACACTAGTCTACACAAATCTACATTATTAAGCAATTAATCAGGGAGTAAGTATAGGAGGATAATCTTCAATTAACCTCCTGAAATATTCGTTATATCATCATTAATGATCAGCCCTAGGGTCAATAACATTATAGAAACCTATTAATGCCTTAAATTGCAAGCATTAAAACTAATACTATAACAATTAAAAAGACATGAATTATACAAACAGATCATTAAGCTAAGCCCAATTGATTGATAATCAATATATATCAAAAATAAACTAAACGTACAGTAACACCCCTCCCTGCTGCTTTTGTATACATATCAACAAATCATCATAAAAGAGAGATTTAAACTTAAGTAAGCAAATAAAAGTTCCTTGGAATCCCTGAAACTACTAAATTCGGTTACATACTTGCAAGATCGTCACAGAATAAACCTAAATCTTACACATGCGACTGAAAAAAAAAGACACGAAAACATACAAGTCATTCACAGATACATACAGGTCACGGAAACCAATTCCTGTTTATCAGAGACACGAAACGAACTTACAAATCGAAATTCAACAATTGAGGTCAAAAACAAGAATTAAAACCGGAAACCCAGCAACTAAATTAATGATTCTACAGACTTTGTATCTATTTCAGGAAATTGACCATAACAAAATCCAGGGCGAGCTCCTACCTTAGAAACTGGGTAGGTTTTCAGCTGAAAGAAGAGAAATTAAATGGATCAAGAGGAAGAAATCGTCTCACCTGAATCGTTTTCTAGAGAGAGAAAGTGAAAGGGGGGGTGAGAGAGACAGAGAGGCGTCTGGCTGGTGTGTGGGTGTTGTGTGTGTCTGCACCAGGAAAGGTCTACAAAAATGGAATTAGAAATTCGTATTTGGTTGGCCGTCGGCGTCAACAAACATATGCCTCTTTATATTTAATTTTATTAATTAATATTTTTATTTTTATTAGTCTTTGTCCAAAATATACAGAAACTTGAGTTCAAGTTTATCATTATTTCATAAAGTGACGCATATAAAAAATTAAAATATTTAGAAAATAGTCAAAAATAATGATTTTATTTGAATAATAAAAGTTACATTTTTAAATTTATTTATATGTAAAATGATTTTAAAAAACCCGTAAATATTGTGTATTATAACGATAGTTATTTATAAAGTATAATGAATACAATAAGACCGTAATATGAAAAACTCTAACTGACTACGAGGCATCTATACAATTTGTTGGTCATTTTATACAAAACATAATCTTATCATATCTCTAATGCACTCTATCAGTTTTGAATTTATAAACATCATTTTGAGAAATCATTTTTCAACGACTAGGGTTGTGATAGGTAGACAATCGATAAACATAAAGATATCAAGATGTTTATCCGTTTTTCATCATTAATCTTGCAATGTCGTTAGTTTCATTCGAGGTAGAAAAACGTTCTATCTTAAGTTACAAATTTCATAATAGATGTTAACTTCATGTTCAAGATGAATCATTTCCATATGGTTACATCTTACTCAATTTCATCAACTTTGATGAAGTAAACATCTTAAATCAACACATGGACTCAAAGCCGATATATTATTAAGTAATTCAGTTGATACGTTATTAAGCAATCATCAAACTCTTGAATTTGCATATTCAAAAGAAATTTTAAAATATCAACCTCGTATTTATGTCAATTTGTGATGTTGGTCTTCTTCGTTTCTTGATATAACATAAATTTCATCCATATTCAAATCATCAACATCATGATGTTGACCAAAAAAAAATATCTTCTTTAAAAGTTGAACAAGCGCATACTCTCTAAACATTTACAATTATCATTTGGTCAACCCCATTTTCTCTAAACTTTTTTCAATGATAGTTCTATTGCCTTACCAAATAGTACCAATTCCATCATTTCTAATATATTTTGATGTTTTTTGATTTTTGAAAAGCTATTGACAATACATTTATGAACCCTACACTGTGGTAACACTGAATGCAACTAAAAGAAAATGTGTAAACATTAAAAAAAATCATTTTCTAAAGACGTGTTTTTATTACAAATCAGTTTCAACGAAAAACTGTTTCTATGTTAAGAAAACATTATAAACCAGTTTGTAATTACAAATGTAGTCTCTATATCAAGTTATCAACCATTATGGGCGGGAATTAGGCATTGATAATTATAAGCCAGTTTTAATTATGAAGCAAATTAAACAAAACTATATATGTCGTTTTAGAAACCTTCAATTTATGGGTAAGGTTATAGGAAAAACACCCTACTCTTGAAGTACATGAAGTACAGTTTTAAAAATCAAGAAAGTAAACAAAATTATCTTCTTTTCTAACTCACAATAACATAAAAACAACTAACTTTTAAATTATATTAAAAACGCAAAAAGTGATTTTTACTGTAGATGCATCTAAATTTCATAAATACGTGTAATTTTCTTTGATGTGTCATATTTTATAACCTTTAAATCAAGATTTTAAGTACCCATAAATGTCATCCTTTGATACCGCCTCATTTGAGTATTAGACTATTGAAGAATGTTTAATATAGTCCATAATTAATTCATAGTCCTAAGGGACTAATTTTAGCCTTTGGATCAATGTTATTAATGGTCCAGATTAAATTTTAAAAATTTGGGCGGAGTTGCATTTTCGTAATTTTTCGTAATTCACATGTGATGCTTTTACAAATCACATGTGATTATACACTTAATCACCTGTGATTTAATATTAAAATTTCAAAACTATGTTTTTTAAATTGACTTTATTAAATACAACTCTTAGACTATTATGTACAATATTTTAAGCTATGACAAAATGGTAAGATTTTCAACGTCTAATGATTTTCAAAAATTAAATATTAATTTATGCTCATTCCCTTGCAAAAGTTTTTTTATTGTGTAAAAAAACTCTAATAACGAGTTCAAAGCATTTCGAAGTTGGTTTAAGATGTGGAGGTAAAAACTTTTTTTTAAAAGAAAAAACATTAAAATAAAAGAAATGGAAGGGAATCCTCTCTTTTCAAATCCTCTTTTTTTTGGGAGAATAAGAACCGAGGCAAAATAAGTTTAATCTCTCCCTTTAAATCTCTCTCTTTCCTTCTTCTTTCGTTAAATGAAACTGAAGAAAATAACTTTTTGAGTTTTTTCTTTTAAATTATTTCCTTTTCTCCGTTAAAAAAACTAGAGAATATGGTGTAAATGAATTAAGAAGCTTTGAGGAACTTTTTCAGATATTTAATATATAAAATTACACAAACACCATTAATTAAATTCTTTAAGACCATGAGTATAGTTTTTTCCAACCTAAATTAACCTAAATATCATATCACCTGCCATATCAGTTTTTCTTCCTTTTTTCTTCTCAACCCAAATTAACTCAAAACTCAAGTAGCACTTATCCAAAATCAACCCAAATATTTTCTCTCTCCATACTTTCTCTACAAACCCAAAAAAGAAAAAAAATCCTCGGGTTAGTCGGATGCACGAAGCTGAAATGGGAAAAAGAGGGGGAACCCGAAATGGAGGTAGGGGTGTTCCCAAAGGAACCCGAGCTACCCGAAGACAACTGGAGCCCTTCGGGTTTGGCTATTTCGGGAAAAATAGTTGTTTTACTATTTAAGTTTTTTATTTATTTTATTTTATGCTTTTCAATTTTTAACTCTACCTAATGTCAAACAATATGTATACATAAATATAGATATAAGTATGCTTTTCAATTTTAACTCTACCTAATGTCAAACAATATGTATACATAAATATAAATAGCATCGTAAATGCGTAATGCTACGGCAGTAAATAGTTTCTATTTTACAACATGTCGCTTTCAAGAAATGTAATGATATGTTATTCGCGCGATTCAATGTCACGAAAAAGTTTTCTACAGCATGTTCGTGTTTTTCCAAATTTTCTTTTATTTGCATCAACTATTTTTTTAATTTTAAAAATAAATTCTAAAAGACATTAAAATAAGAAAGAAGATTTATTTATGAAATAAGGAGAGAGAAGTTAATAAGATTTTGAAAATTATGTTGATATGGGTGAATAACTGTGTTTGTGTGAGAGAGTGTGTTAGTGTGGAAGGATATATTTTAAATGAATAAAATGAAAGGTTTTGTCTTGATTGAATTTTAAGAACTCTTAAAATTAAGGAGGAAAGAAAATGTAAAATGGTTTATATAGTAGTTTAGATATAGATATAAGTTCTAACTTCAGATATTTAACTCTAAATCTAGCTATCGGCTAATTTTATCAAACATGCATAAGGCCATTAGTTATACATTCCCTTTTCTTTTCCCTTACCCAATGTCACATCAGCGCCACATCATTCCTTTTTTCATTTCCTTCTCCCTACCCAAATTAAGTGAATAAGTGTTATACCTTCCCTTTTCTTACCCAAACTTTTCCCACCTTTTTTTTTATTTTTATATTAACAAATTAAGTGTCCTTTTAAAAAAAAGGCGTAGGATGTGGGGGGTGGCGGGTGGCTTGCTTCTTCTCGATCGAGTCTCTATACCGCTCATCTTACTCGATATTGGAACCCGATGTTGCGTAATAGTGTTCCTACAATTACCCGATGGAACCCGCCACCATCGGGTTGACCATAACGAATGGTCTAATAAGTAACGCCCAACACTCGAACCAAAACAAGTTATTTAAAATTTAATATACAAACCACTTTGTTTTTTTATTATGCAAGAGCAAAATGCATAAAAAGATATTAAGCTTTTTGTAATTTCCTACATGAGAAAGTCAATTTTTATTTATCTATTTATTTAAGCATTGAGGTTTATCATTTAATCCAAAACGATTTTTTACATGCTTAGCAGGCATGGTTTTAAAAGGCTCGTTTTAGCTTCGTCATAACTCTGCCATAGCTTGAGGCTTAATCATGACGTCACAACATAGTCCAAGGCTTGGGCGTAAGGGGGTGACGTACTCTAAGACCCAGCTTGACGCGCTTTACCCGTTTTAAGCCACATTTTTCTAAGTGTGTTAAATGGAGTATACCGAGCAAATATAGTTATTCAATTATAATGATGATCAAATAAATCAATAATCATATTCTTATTTATTTTTTATAGAATAATTGTATATATATATATATATATATATATTGAAAAGTTCATTTGAGAACCGTTTTTATTCCGAGAACCGCGAGAACCAATCTTAGCCGTCCAATTCCCCCTCCTTCAATTGGATTGTCCACTCATGAATTCCTTACATGCACATTGCCACACTCAATCCTCCACGCTCGTCATCCATGAATTTCACTTACCATTTGAATGGCTAAGATTGGTTCTTACGGTTCTCGTACGAAAAATAGTTATCGTTTGAAGGAGATACATCTAATTAAGGGGCATACAAAACAGTTGAGGTTCAAGTTGTAAAATTAACAGCTGATTTTGTACCTCAATGTGAGTTGGTGTATAAATCCAAGAAAACTGAAACTTACTTTAATTAATTTGTTGGAATTTGTGTTCTTATATGATATATTCGTATGAAATTTTATATCCTTTAACTATATCTTTATACTTTATTTTTTTACCCATTAAATTATGACATGTGAAAAAGTTTTTTTCTTATCTTGATACTTGATTTTTACTCATATTTACTGTATTTATCATATAAGTAGAAGTGCGATCAGAAGGATATTATAATAAAATAATATAAAAGCTCTCATGTCATATAACGTACCCTGGATAAATGTGTGAAGGTTAATGGGAAACAAACGGAATCAAAAGACGACGTACAAACAGGCCGGATCTTGAGAACATAAAAGGGAAATTACACATGGCCGGAATTATTATTATTAAGTAATAAAAAAATAATAAACAATTAGTAGCTAGGTGTTTTCAACAAGTACCTGCGCATATCCTACTAAATCCAAGGGTGACACATCAGGAGAATCATATATTTATAGATTTCAAAAAAATTATAATCCAAAACTGTCCTACTTTATACAAGTGTGCTCTGCTCTGGTCTGGTCTCTTCATCCAGTCAGATGTGACTAGCTAGTTGTAACTGTTAGTAAACTCTCCTTTAAAAATCTAAACCGACTTCTATGAAACAAGGTATATGAGTGTATAATCTGTATTAAAAACTTAATTTTATATAAAAAATTTGTTAATAATTCTCAAAGATATTACAAGAATATATCTACTTATTGAAATGCAACTAAGTGGAAAATATTATAATAGCACATTAGAATAAAAATTTTGTTGGATGTTTAGATGGTACTATTTATGGCTAACATCTTAGATTCTTAGTAGAGTTTAGTTTAATCCTAACCGGTATTGAACAGGCACAAAATTGGTTGGTACCAAATTTCTTTTAGGGAATCTTAGAGTGGTACTGGTTCAATTTTGGTATTGGCATTGATTTTTTGGTACAGGACCAGTTTAGACTAAACGTAATTGTATTTTAAACATTTTGTTAAAAAATCCTCAAAAGATATTACACGAATATATATATATATATATATTCAACCGTGAATTGCAATCGGATTAATTTGCAAGAATTGATTTTTTTAAAATACCTCTCATTAATGCATAATTAATACATTAATGAGCCATTAATGGCTATTAATGAATCATTAATAAGCGGTCAAAATTTTTTAGCCATTGATTATATTTATTATGGGCTAAGATTGGTTCTCGCAGTCCTTGTACGAAAAAACAGTTCTCATTTGAACTTTCATATATATATATATAGGAGAGTTCAAACAAAACTGTTTTCTCATGAGAATCGTGAAAACCAATTATAGTCATTGATAAAAAAAAGATTGGGGGTGGTTAATGTATAACATTAATTAAATCAAAATTATCTTATATATAATGTAATTAATGAGGCTTAATTTGGACAATAGAACATTTACCCCCAATTTTTTAAATTAATGTCTACAAAATGCAAAGGTTTTAGAATACGAAAATTATACCAAAATAACGAAAAAATTATTCTCTTTAATTTGAGACCAATCTTGCTATATTTTTTCGAAGAAAAAAATTATGTTTGCTGGGCTTTTTTCAGCACAACATCATATATGTGCACATGTGCATATTATTAGGGTTTTTATTCAACACAAGTCTCGATAAGTGCACTTGTACATATGCACGTCGGTGAGGATTAGTGGAGCACGGAACCGACTGTGAGAAATAGTGAGATTCAAATGTTACATGAGGTAGTAGGTGGGTTTTCAATTAAGGTGCACTCGAATACTTTTAATGTACTGACCATTATACCCCTTGTAATTGAAAGAAAATAAAAAAGACAAGAAATAAAATGATTGTTCTAAAGTAGTTCTCGTTTAACTTATATACAGAACCTACAGAACCAAATGCAGTCTTTAGATTTGGATTATCAGTGGTTGAGTATACGACCGAATATGCATTTTATTTAAATCGAATATGAAGTTAACATAAATCAAATATGTAGTCGTAATCTCAACCATTGATCATCCAAATCTAAATATTGAGATTGGTTACGTATTGATTTTTGTTATATATATATATATATATATATAGAGAGAGAGAGAGAGAGAGAGAAAGTTTAATGCGAAAATCTTTTAATTT
>JAUEJL010077644.1:0-15687 GCA_032274825.1 Drosophyllum lusitanicum
ACCAGTTACAACTAATATCATCTGTGAGTAAACATCCACTCACCTCGAGTTCTCGAACTCCCACTCAGTGATCTAATATTACTGAGCCTTGTCTGTTCCTGAGAACATATAAAACTGAAATCAGTATCTGGTTCATAAATATATCTCAAACATATATTTATATCTTCTTTAGTCATATACAACAAATTAAATTCACATATGAATAAACATATAGCATATAACATTAAAGATATAACTTAATTTCCACAGTTGTCGGAATTCAAGAGAATCCGCTTCAAAACATCGGATTTGAGGAAGTCCGATTCAAAGCATCGGATTTGAGGAAATCCGATTCAATGTGTCGGATTCCAACAAATCCCGGATTTCATCACCATCGGAATTCCACCATCGGATTACATTCTTTCGGAATCCACCATCGGATTCCTCATTGTCGGATTCACCATCGGATTCCTATAATCGGAATCCATCCATCGGATTTCATGAGTACCGGATTTTAACATTACCGGATTTCACTATCCACGGATTCCATCATCTTCTTTGATACACAATCCGCCAACTTTAAGCTTCCATGGATCAAATATCCAGCAAAATAAACTTACTATAACCACACCAAATCATGTTTAAACTATTTATAACATGCTCAACATCAATAAGAACACCATAGAATTCAAGAACATATCAAAATCAACTAAACCCATCAAAGAAGGTTTCTTCTAAATTCATCCATGGTGATTTATATAACCCACTAGTTATTTAACAGTAGCTATAACATGTTAGACATGATTCAAAACACACAAAGAAATCATACCAATCTTAGCTTGAATCTACCACCTTCACAATCCAACTTTCAAGTTTATGTTCTTAGCTTTTCTTTCTCTAAAAAACACACACAACACACACCATGGCAGCTTCAAATGAGGATGTGATTTCAATGAATTAAACTTATCTCTTTGAACACATATACACACTGAGTTAACCGAAGCAGGAGGTGTCATGCATGGTGATGACTCTTAAACCTATATAAATATGCACACGTACGCACATATATACATATAATAAACTTTACTTAATTAATATCAACAATTAATTAAGCAAATTCATAATCAATAGATAAATAAACACTTAATCACATAATAAACCAAGTGTTAACGTACCAAAGCCTACACAACTACTAGGCCCAAAATCAGGATGTTACAAACACATAGGGCAATGGGCATCTAACGTTACAGAATCAACATAAACAACACAACCAAAGCAAAACCATGTAAATATATATTTTGATCAAGATTGCCAAAAAATACTCAAGGCACAAATGGCAATCCTTGTACATATGCATTAGTAATTTTAATACCAAGTTTAAAATCACATATTCATATATACACCTATAGATATATGTTTTTATGCACTTCATGTCATGCCATACAAAACATATAAATATAGAAATCAAAATATAGTGGGATAGACCAGATCCAAGACTAGTCCACACAATGGTCAAAACTGGATTTTTAAGTTTGAAAGCTATGAAAGCTTTGATCCCTTGATGATTCTTTCAAGTATTGGTGTAGACAGAAGATAAGATGAGAGAAAACACACACTACACCTTTTGCTTTGAATATGATATATTGTAATATGATCAAAAGCATTACAAGGCCAAAGGCCAAGGGCCTATTTATAGGTCAAGCCTACTATTAGGCTTTTCTACATTTTCTATTATCTAACAAAGTTTTTTTTCAGAAATCTGTTTCAAAAAACAAGATTCTGGCCAAAACATGACAGGCACGGGTGTGCCCCATGAAGGGTACGGGCGTGCCAACCAGTGTGCCAGTCTACAGTTTTAAACATTTTAACCCTTAAAATCTTTCTGCCGGCACGGCCCGTACCCCCACAGGCACGGCTGTGCCCCGGCCGCCGGCACGCCCCGTACCCCATTTTTGACAAAAAATCCCGTTTTCAGACCCAAATGTTCAAAACCATGTTAGAGATGGCTCTGATACAACTGTTGGGTATCGGTGGTTCAACGAAAACGCAAAGGAAGCATAAAAGGTATAAAAATAATTTTTCTTAAACCGCACAACACTCACCAAATGGACCAAAACTCTACACATGTCAATGCAACAAAACAACAAGAAGAAGATAGAAGTATACCCTTGATGCTAGTCTTCTTTCTTACTTGCGGATTAGAGCCTTGGAAGAAGAATACACAAGTTAGTGTGCCTCTAGTGTAGTCCACACCAAGTGCACCTTGATCCCTACTTGCTAGAGTGTAGATAAGCCTGTCTAACTCCACCAAATGACTTGACACACTTGAACTCACAAGGACTTGTATTATTGTGTGTATGAGAAAATTTTGTATGCAAAAGATTAACCAAGCAATTAGCAAGCAACCTAGGCTCCTTTGCTCCAAGTAAGCTTTATAGAACTCCCAAACAAGTTCAAAAACTCGTGAGCCATAAAGCCTAGATCAATTACATGAGTTAATAGTAATAGCACCTCTTTAACTAGCCTTAAAAGACTATTAATGAGGCTGTTACAACACAAGGCACGGGCGTGCCTTTAACTAGTACGGGCGTGCCAGCCCAACCAGTCACACCCAAGTCACAAATGACTTGGGCTCGTGCCAGCCCATTAGGCACGGCCGTACCCCAAAGAGGCACGGGCGTGTCTCAGCCAACCAAAACCATTTTCTGGTTTTTCTCTCTCCTTTGACCATTTTTTATGCCGGAACCAATACTTGGCATGTGACCCAATAGGCCCTTGCTTTATCAGCAATGACACCAACTCGTGTGTATCAGTGGGCATAATCCAACGGTTATCACTTAACGATCTTTTAATTTTTTTTTTGGAAAAAGTCAAAAGTTGTTCAAATTTTAATTTGTTTGTTGATAATTTGTGTCATTGGAACATTTTTGTCACTCTACTTACTAATGCTTTAGTTATTTTAACAGGGAAATGGCTCAAAAAGATGAATCTATGTCACACCGATACTCTACTGCAAACCAAAGCCTAAACTTAGATGACCAATTGATTCAAACATCTGACTACTTACCTGTTGCCCATTTTGACTACAATCACTTTGTTGACCTTGATACCTTCCGAAACCCGCATTTTCCAGTTGTCTACCATATTCTTAAAGTTCACTCAATTCATCACGCCTTATCCTATGATCCTATAACCACTGGTACACCAGTTCCTGAAATATATGTTCAATAGTTTTGGAAAACCGTTTTCGTTAATACAAACACTAGAACCGGTACCACGTCAATCCGAGGTGTTGTAGATCATTTCACTTGTAGTATTATAGCTTCCCGACTCAAAACCATATTGAGGTTGCCTACATCGGATAGTAGACCTCCCAAAACTGATTTTGATTCTTTACCCTCTGACTCTGAAGTTCTTGATGGCATTCTGGCCATGGGCTATTCTAAACCGTTACCATCCTTATACAAGTTCAAGAGAAACTTGTTGCATCCTAAGTATTACATATTGTTTTCAATTCTTAACCGATGTATGACTGCCAAGCATACTAGACTAGACTATGCCAACACAAATGTGCTCAAACTGTTTTATGGAGTTGCTAATGATTATCACTATGATTACGCCCAACTGATCTGGCTTGATATGCTTTCGTTCGTTGAGAGTGTGTCTCACAAAGGCAACAGGAAAAGAGGAAAGTTTCTTCCGTACATGAGGTTTATACCTATGATCATTCAATATGTGATGGATCTTAATCAGGACATTCCACGGAGAGCAGGTTATCTAGTGACAGAATCAAAGAAGTTTGCATATGTAAGGAAAACTGAGATGGATCATCCAATTGTTCCTAGACCGTTTCCATTATCTCTGGTGAATCTGTGTGATCAAAGTCATCCAATAGTTGTTGAGTATAGGAGGAGTGTAGGTTATATTCCTATGGTGAGACCAGAACACAAATATTAGAGTATTTTGTTTATTTAAAACAACCCATCTAGGTTACCAACCGACCATCATACCTGTCAACAAACAATAAGTACCCCAGCACCACAAAAGTAACCCCTGGCACAGCCAAAGATAAAATCTGCAAAAGCATACAAACTAGGAGGGGGTTAGCTTTAAAAGCTAGTGAGCACAAACATTACCATAAACATCACATAGTACATAGGGCATCACATGATAACACAAACAATGTTATCCTCACATTGTGGTGTGCTGACATGATCAGTAGGCATCGTATCTCACAAGGTTGCAAATCTGGCTCAACGATCCTAATCGGGGAATCAATCACACCTAACCGCGCTTGTGGGTGAGCGGGTAGCGGTCCAGCAAGCATCGTTATAAAGCCAACAGCCCCTTTGGGTTCAGTGGGAAGTTGACTGCCACTAACATCAAGGAACGTCAGTCCTGCAGAACCCCCATTGATCCCGACCCATGAGTATACTGAAATCAATCCCGACCCATAAGTCTACCGGAATCTAGCCGTATAGGTGCACCGACACCAAGGATCTACCAGGACCCAATCATAACAGCTGACCTTGATCACATATCACACGAGTGCATAAACCGCCAACATACAATGTTCGGATAAGTCATATACACGTAAATGATCCAAAGAGGATCCAATAGCATGCATGTATTCATAAACACAACAATAACTTCTACTCATACAAGACGAGTAGAACACACGAGTACAACCTTGCCATGGCATAGAATCATTGCATAAATCATAAAACATGAATTAATTCACTATCTTTGCGAACCTAGTCAACATAGGCATCATATTCATCATATCATCATGATCTTGAACATAATAGACATTGAGTACACACAAGTCTAAAGTATTCCTGAGTCACTGTCCTACCCTTTGTCAGCATCTACGATTTGTATTGCTTTAAGCACACGTTCCTGGATTGTTGATGATTGCGCATTCAATTGGATATCATACCATTAAAGGTAGTATTAGCTCCTTATTATTGAAAGCATAATTTATTCATATTTAATATTCGTCTTGCTTGTTACTGTTATTAGTTAACGAATGATCAACACTTAATCATATTCTTGTTAATTGTACTATCAACTGATCAATATACCCATAATCACACCCAAAACTACTTTCTTGGTCACACATGCAATCATAGACCATTATGTTTCATACATAATTAATGGTAATCAATAATTACATAATCACTACGTAATGATTAATGGTTAACTCGTTACTCACCTGAGTCCAAAGTATTTGTAGCAATCCTTTAACATTATCTTTTATCCACTTGTTAACCTATAATAGCAGGATGGACTTAATACATTGGAAACCAAAGAATGGTTTGCTGTCAACATGGCCTCGTCTTGACCATAAACACACCGCGTCGTGGTGCAGCAAGAACAGAAACATTACGTAGCTTTCAACAGCTCAAAACCAATTAACCCAAACTTCAATTCCAACTATTGCAGATCAATTTTATAGTTTTCTAAGGTCATAAAGCATCATTTAACACCACACAAATGACATTTATCTCTTAAAATCATCAAGAGCACCGATTAATCTCCAAACTCACTCTTGAATATGGGATTTAATCTCAAATCCATAAGTTTGATGTTAAAATCACTTTTTTGTATATAATACAATCTATAGAAGCTATAGGAGCCAATAGGAGACCCCCTAACATTACATAAATTCAAGAATCAAGATTTGATTTGAGAACCTCAAATCGGTTTTTAATTGAAAATTAACTATTTTTACACTCTCCTAATCTCTTAATGAGTCTACTAACATGTACCAAAACTCATTTAAACAATCCTTTCAAGATTTGTGTTAATTCCCCATTAACACTTTAAAACAATAAAAAGGAATATATAAGAACACTTACTAATCAAGGAGGAGGATGACAAACATGATTTTTGATAACAAATATTGATTTCCATCCCAAATGAATTGTATGTGTGTATGTATTCTTGTTAGAAATAAGAAGAAAGAAAAGAAAGAAAGAAGAAAAAAAAGAAGAGAAGTAAGGAAGAAACAAGAAGAAGACAAGAATAATAAAAGATATAGATAAGGGGTTGCCGCCTCTTAAGGTGGAGGCACTTTTTAGCGGGTATCCCGCACCCCTATTTGACTTACAACTCATCTATACGCTATTCATAAAACCTAACGAGGATATATTTGGAATCATTATTTTAAACCATTTAATAATTTACAACTTTTATTCATTTTCATAATTATTTTCCATATCCAAGTTAAATATCAATATTACTAGAAATACTTATAAACTTTGAACTTTTTATTTAATTTACAAGGAAAGAACCCCACAAGCATGGGGTACAACTAGGCCTAAGTAAGAGGGGGAAAGATAGGGTAGTGTGAAGTTATAGGCTCACCCCGAACGCTTATTATATTTTTCCGGACTCGCTTAACATTGGTCGGCTTGTTACCGGTGAGAGATTTTGCACCAAGACGGGTAATCCCTTTAATATTAGACCATTTTGTTGCACTGGTGGAAGGATTGGTTTATATGCACTTAGCTAGAACGCCGATGGCAACAGGCTCTTGGTGTGCGGGTTGGGCTCACTTAACGATCCAACCAGTCTAGGCTTGTTTGTTTATTAGAGTTGGGCTCGAGTGTATAGAGTGTTTGTCGTTTCTTGTTGTGGATGTGTGTATGATATGGAGATCATAAAGACATGAGGCATGTTTATGTCATGTGTGCATTGTAAAAACAATAGTAAGTTTAACCATAGAATGGTCTTGGTCCTTGGTTGTCCATAGACTATGTTTTGTAATATTTTTCTTGTTTTCTCTATCTATATAGTTTTATTTTTTAAACAAACAAAGTTCTTATATTTTTACGTATTTTGCCTTTCAATTAAATCCAAAATAAACTTAGGCTCGTATCTAGAAATTCATGTGTTCAATTTTATGAACACAACTGAGAATGACATTAACAAATTCTTTACCTGAATATATGGATACCGTACTTCTAGAGTTCACTTGGAGGTTATCGAAGTGTAATATTCAATAAGACATAACTCACATTTTTCTCAACACTAGGCTTTAAATTATGGGAGGGTATTATTTCACAACGAAAATGGCTATACATAAATTTATACATCATCAACTTGTACCATGTGTATTAATTGATTGTGTATGGCTAAAAACTGTTGTATATAGAACAATATAAATTATAATTGTAAGTTCGTAATGTAACAAATTTCATCAAACAATAACGTACATAAGTTATGAATTTTATACCAGTTGTACGTATCATACTTAAAAACTTGTCTAAATCTTTCGATATTTGACACACGGCTTACTCATTTTCTCTCGAACGGTTAGCTGAGATGGCCCAAGAATTCTTAGGGAGGTAATTTGTATGTGAATACCTAACGTAACAATTCGGTTTCATGCATTTTCCCGAAACTTTCAATTCCTTTTTCAGTAAAAGACATGTGTGCTCCCACAACGGCATCATTTATACATCTAACACAATCTTCCTTATTTAGATCAGGAACACATTGCATTGACCCGTATAAAGTAAGCGAATCAAGCCCATAAACCACACTCCCGGATGCGAATTTCCAAAGACTTCGCCTCCTACTGTCTTCTCCTTCAACTTACTAGCCAAATCTTTCAACCCCTTTGCAATATGTTCGATAAACTCATCTGTTGGGTTTGCGAACTTGACAATGCTCCACGCCTTCTTTTTGTTTCGGGTAATTTTGTTTGAGAAACGAGCTCGTATGCTTGATGCAATCCCGACAAGCGTCCACATTGGCGTTTGGTGGGCAAAGGTCCGTGGCATAAACTTGCTCACCTTTCTGCGTGTGCCAGAGTGGGTATAGTAGTAACCAGTGTAGCGAGATCCTTTGTATGTCAAGAGGATCTCGAAGGCGGAATCTCGGTATTTTTGGAGGATGTCAGATCTTAAACTGTCGTTGGTTTGGCAAGTGGTGACGTGTTGCCCGGGACCGGGTGGTTGAGCTATGGTGAGATTAACACCATTGATGATTGCTTGAAGAAGAAAGACAAACAAAGCTATGGATTTCATTTCCATTTGTGCTTACTATTTTCATATTTTGTATTGAGTTTTCTTCTTATAAACTAATCATACTTGTTTTTGTGAAAGGTAACTTATTTTTAAAACAAAATTTTGAGATTTATAGGGTTCTAATTCGTTGATTATTATAAAATAAAACGTGTCTTAAAAAGAAGTTTGAGTTTCACTAAATTTAAGATTCTACTGAAAATGATATAATTTGTTGTATTGTTGAGCTATGGTGTAATTTACACAGTTTTGTCATCCAACTCAGTTTACAAATATATTGAAGATCTTTTATTAGAATTTCTACAAATAGGCAAATACAAGCAACTTTTCAATAATAATAATAATAATAATAATAATGTACACATTTTTCTCATCCAACTCAGTTTACAAGAATAATTAACAAGCAACAAAATTTATGAACCAGGCACAAACTTGGTGGCATAGACCCAAGCATTATTAGCCACAGGGTTATCCAAATGGTCCAAAAGGTTCTCCAATGGTCCTTTCCCTGTCACTATTGCTTGCACAAAGAACCCAAACATTGAAAACATTGCTAGTCTTCCATTCTTGATTTCCTTCACTTTCAACTCGGCAAAAGTCACCGGGTCATCCGCGAGACCTAATGGGTCAAAGTACTGACCACCCGGGTAAAGTTTGTTACCTTCTCCAACACCTTCTAGCCCATTAATACGAAATCCTTCGACCAGACCCATTAGGACTACTTGAAAACCAAGCACCGCTAGTATGCTTTGGGCATGGACTAGGTTTGGGTTACCCAAGTAGTCTAACCCACCTTCAGAGAAGATTTGGGCTCCGGCTTTGAACCAAACGGGCTCCTTGAAATCTACCTTCACCCATTTCTGAAGGACTTCGGGTGTAATGCACCCGAATGCTCCTAACATTGCCCATCGTCCGTGAATAACCTGAATTTTATTACTCAAGAGTTAGGTGGTAAAACACCGGTAATCAAATTACAAGCTAGCTTAATCTTTTAATTAATTTAATAAGAAGTAATAATTCTAAATTCAAAGAGACGGGTTACCTCAAGAGCCCGATTCTTAGCAAAAGCCTCGGGGTCAGCGGACAAACCAGCGGTGTCCCAACCATAGTCACCGGGGAATTCACCGGTTAAGTATGATGGTGTCTGGGCCGAAAAGGGTCCCAAGTACTTCACTCGGTCCGGTCCATACCACAAGTCATCCGGTCATGAATTTAATATCATAATACAATTGTACTTAAGTTACTAAAAGAGCATCGGAACATAACTCGACTCTCTCAAAAAACCTACTAAACCAGGAATTCCTTTTTAAAAAAAAGTTACTAAAAGAGCATGAAGCCTGAATTCTATATGATGATAACATCACATACGTATACATATGTGTGTATATATAGGAGAGATGGGCTTACCATGGTGAACTTGGCATTGACCATGGAGACTGAATCTCTTAAGGGGTTGACATTGGAGCCTTTGGTTTGACCCAAGAAAGGGGTGGCTCTGACCACTGTGGTGGAGCTAGCGCTAGCAGCAGCAGAAGTCATTAATGAAATCTTTAAAGATATTGAGGAAGAAGGTGTGATAAAGGGAGTATTTGTAGGCATTGTGAATCTAAAGACTTGTGGTTCATATTGCATTGTGGTTTGGTGACAAATCAGCAATTTCTTTTCCACCAATCAGATCACTTCAAAATATTTCTAATATCTCCATTTCATATCTGCACTATCTACATTTTATCTTGTAAATTATTATTTTTGGAACAAAGATTATTCTATTTAGCCTGAATTCCACAATTTTAAATTGGATTTTAGTTATTGTTGGGCGAACAACTAAAATCCCTTGCCAATAAACCATAACATAAATTAAATCATCAACCATGGTTCCTAGATTTTTTATATAATTGCATGTACTTAGGAACAATTATCATTTAGCCATTTAAAAATCCATTAAATGCTTACAATTCTTTGTCGTTATGTCTTTAATTCAGTATATATTTTATTGACACAATCATAATTGTTTTCTTGTATAAGCGCCCCCGAAACCCTATTGTCGAGTTTGCAAAGAAGGTGATTCTTCCACAGAAGGAATTGGTTCATCATCGGAAATGCCGAAATGGTGTCGAGAATTCAAGCTAATACGGAGTAGTCGGATAAAAACAGGAAAATTATACAAGTTGACGGTAGTTTTCCATGTAGATGATGTAATGGTATAGGCCAGCAATGCAGTCCAGCACTAAAAGACCAACAAATAGCAGTTTAAAGGAAGCAAAACAAAAATGCGGTGAACGTGGATCGGACACGTGACCTTCAGGTCTTCAGTCCGACGCTCTCCCAACTGAGCTATCCCCGCTGCTATTAAGTTCGCAGATAACGTTAAATATATACCTAATTGTAAAGCTTCTAAAAACTAAGGGTCTAAAATGAAACTTGTAAAAACGAAATAATTGCGGTGAACGTGGATCGAACACGTGACCTTCAGATCTTCAGTCTGACGCTCTCCCAACTGAGCTATCCCCGCTGTTTGTTTATCTCGACTTTGTTACATTTTTTAACACGTTATTGTTTATTCTCCTAATGAAATCAACTTATTCAATTTTTTAATTTTTCGATTTTACAAATATAGTAAGTAAGAGAATGAGTAAAAACATTTAATAAAAGCATATAACACATCATTTAATTATATATATATGTAAATAAGTTGAAACGATACAAACAAATCCAAACAACAAACAGAGTGGTAAAGTGCGACAACTTATTTTATCACAACGGCTTCTTTGATTATTTTACAATACATAATCACTTTCGTAAACATTAAAGATTAACATTCCTTTTAAAGAATCATTAGGAAAGATCTTAAAAATATAAAGAATGTGGTTTTTGCATTACTTGTTAGTTACTTTATTGTAATGTAAAGGATTTAGCTAAATTTATACTAAGTTTCATCTCCTAACTTCTGCCTCTTCATCACTCACCAAAGAAGTTGACCCTTTACACAACTGCTTTATAACTAACCATTAATCATTTAATAATAAATTTTGACCGCTTTAGGTGTTTATAAATAGAATAAATCAACCCGAATTTGATATTAATTATGTAATAGGATTTCCATATTATCTTAATTGACATTGGTGATAATTGAAATAATCTAGAAATTAACCAGACAATTTGCTATCAAATTCTAGTACCTTCAAGAAATTCCCCAACATATATGACTCTTGTCACAACTTTAGCTTCAGTCTCAAATTTAGATTTCAAAGATTGTTGGCTCTCAAAAGGAGCAAGGAACAATGTTTGGCTGAGGTTTAGGAAGCTAGATAACATATGGTGTTTAGAAGGACCGTTTTTTTGTTTTGAAAGGCGTTTGGAAGGACCGTTTGGTCATGTGACATGTTGATCGAACAGAGAGAAAGACTGAGTTGGGGTCGCTTACAAATTTGGTCTTAGATAAGTGTTGTCAAAAGTTGAGCTCAAACATGCTTTTCAGCGTAAACTCTTCTTTCAAAACTTATAGATAATAAACTGCTATTAGCTCATGCTTTCGAGGATTAATTTTACTATATTCAGATAGCTTAGTTTGATATATTGAATAGGGTTAAAGATTATTTGATTTCTTAAGTTTACACTCAATTTCGGTTTAACTCCTTAAGTTTTTTTCGAGCGATTTAACACCACGGTTTAATTTACGTGTTGGTTTAGCCCTTCAACGTATAATAACAAGTCACAAAAGGGAAAATCGGAAACCAAACAAAAATTTATATAAGGGACTAAAGTAATTGTCAAACTAAACATTATGGTTACATCATTAAGAAAACTTTTGGGGTTAAAACAAAATAGAGTGTAAACTATAATGATTAGACTAGTAATTAAGAAAATTTTAATGGATTAAAGTAATTATCAAACATTTTTAGTCTTTTTATTTATGTTTGAATGTATGAACGTTCATTGACAACAACCAAGATAAATAAAAATATATCATGAACAAATCCATGAAAAGTATGAACATTGGATGATGAAGACAAAGAATGAACATATCAATGTAAAATCAATTACATGAACAATTTTTAGTGTGATATAGAAAACAACCCAAATCAATTCAAATTCATACAACAGCATAAATAAAACCCTAACAAATGATAAACAAGCTGTGAAAATGGATAACCAGATTCTCCACTGATTGTAGAAAAGTAGAAAACCCACCATCATAAAATGTTAGAATAACACTAAATTGAACTCTAAAAAACTTTAGAGTTAAATTAAGCGTTTAGTTTATCAAAATGTATCCAACTTGTCATATTTTGCTATTATATGTATCGAACTTTAAAAGTTTATATTATTGAGAAGTTATAAGAATATTATTATGGCTAACAATATCACTTTTATAGTGTAGTACTGTAGTATCAAAGAACCCTTACCATTAAGACAAATAAACAATTATAAATGAATTAAAATGATTTAAGCACGTTTAATATAAATGAATACAGTTCAAAAGTTGATACTCTCTTGTAACCTTTTTCTTGCCGGAGTGTAAGTTGGAATTTAAACGGTTGAATGATTAGTCGTATACGATATTTATGACTTTTTATATGAATACTGTTATAAATATATAGATATAAATATGTTGATGAATATATTTTTAACACGAGCTATCCATTGTCAACTATACCATTAACTTATTGTCTATTAATTAATGAAGCATGGTAAATCAATAGAGAATTTTGTAGTATAAATACTCTATCTTGTAATGAAAAAAATACACCTCTTGTATGAACTTTTATAAGTTATACAATTCGATCTCCTACTTCTCATACTTCCAACTCTCTCAAAGTTTTAATTTCATCTTAAGCTAATCATTATTAAAATTATAACAAATACATACTTATTTCATTTTGTATCTTTTTCATCTTTTTTTCATTCAACAATGTTGACAACCATCACCGACTCACGACGGCTACACCATTCCTTTACCACCACAAGTCACAACAACCACCCTCGTTGTGCCTTCTTTCCTCTTGCAACGACGACTACCACTACCACTACCACCAGTAGCCATGTCATACTTCTTGAAACCATGACAACCGCCACCACTTTTCTACTTTCTTTCTTTCTCTCCCCCTCACCATTATCCTTCCTTTCCTTCATCCTCACAACACCTATAAGTCCACTACAACTCAAGCTACACTATATATGTAGTGTCGATGAGTGGTCAAGGGTGTATAAATAGTTAATAAAAAATTAACTAATCATTATTTAGCTTTTTATTAATAATTCGTTTGCTTCTAGAAAAATCTATAAAAAATAATGTGAAGAAATTATATTTATGAAAAAATTTAAGGAATGAATAGTCATAAACTACTAGTGTACATACAACATACATAAATTATATCTAAAAAATCTGTATAAATTTGTAATCGTGCATCTAAGGATTTTTGTATAAATTTGGGATGAAAAATATATATCTAGAAATTTATAGTGATGCAATATGTCTACTTGTGAATGAAAATGTAATCATGAATTATAGAACATTCTTCTTCGAATCAGATTCTCCGGGTTATGCATAATCACGAATATAATGAACTTATAGACATATATGATCTACTCTTCCGAGTTTTGAATGGTCCTTGGTTGAACCGCTCGATCCATATACAATATACATCCATTAATTAAACCGGTAATATCTACTAAAGAGCTTGTAGCCCAGAAAAATCTGGTGTTGTGGGGTGGTATCCATTCTAAAAGATTGTGGATTCAAGTTCCGTTGTGAACAATGAAATAAACTAAGGTTAGGTTTATTAGATATGTGTGTTTGCCGTTAAAAAAAATTAAACCAATAATATACAAATTGAAGACATGATCATTTTCCATCTATCTTATAGATAACAAATTGAAAACTGAACCATACAATGTTGATCACAGTACCAAAAGATAACCACATTTTGATTACATATACACAAACAGCTAATTGAGGATAATCAGATGATAATATCTTATAATAAAACACATAACATATAACAAATTAAATAATTATTTAGGCCCCCACAATATTAAGTGGAGTACCTTCTCAGTCTTCTCCAGTTCCCTGATTCGCCTGTCATCTCTCTTTTCCGATTTCATCTCGCCGGAAAACCGTCGGAGATCACCCTTCGCCGTCGTCGACGGTTTCTCTTGCTGATTTTGCATCCGAACGGCGTTGAAGACAGCCTGATACTTACATCCGCCGTGGTTGCCGCCGCCGCACATTCCTAATCCGGTTTTCCGATCGCTTTCAGATTTGATTGTAGAAATACGTACAACAGGTGATTGAGAAGGGATTTGAAGGTGTAATTTGTTTATTGATAATATTGGTGTTGTTGTAGTTAATTAGAGATCGAAGCAACACTTGAAGTTGAATTTATATATAGGAGAGATGATGGTTTAAATGTGATTGATGCAGACGGAATAAAATGCAGGGGCCGGCTTGGCTTGGCTTGTTTGCTGAATTGAAGCCAGTGGTTTTCAGGACCATGGTTTTTACCTCTCCAGCAAATTTACTTTATATAAACTTTTTTATAAAAGAAAATATTATATCATTTATGAATAATTAAATTAGTAAAAAAAATCATGAATTTAAAAACTAATTATGTACATACACTGTTTTAAGACAACTATAGCTGATAGCTCCATTTTATATGATTAGATCACACGTAGTTATAACCGTTATGACCGACTATTATATCAGTTTTTTCATCTATGACTATCTAATAACTAAACAATTATAGTCATAACTAACTGTCATATCATAAACAATCCTAGTTATAACTGATTGTCACATCACAAGCACTACAATTACTGGACCCACACGATATTAATTTAGATTAATTTGATTGATTGAAAAAAAAAACTAAAAAAATAAATTGAGAACAAGTTACGGAGCTCATCAACAGAGCGACTAGCATCCAGATGAGAGCCAAACCACCAAACACCTATAGTAGATGACTAGCTCAATTTGGCATTTAGGGAGCAAATGACGAGCTCGTTGTTGGCAACTACGTGTGGTCTTATGTTCTCTAGCCGATGTAACCATACAAGAGGTAACTATTTGATTATTTATTTAGTTTTTAATTACTTTTCTTAAGTAGCAAGAACTTTAGTCTCTACTCTAATGTTACGTCACTACCAAACTTTCAGCACTCAACTTAAATTTATTAAAATTACATAATAAATAAATAAAGTTACATCTGGTTATCCTACAAATATTTGACATTTTATAACTGATGAACACACCAAGTTAATACTTACAAATTAATGAAAATTACAAGTGGGTTACTGACATGGAATAGCCGCGTATGAACAATTCCATATGAAATGAATATGAGAAAAATATAGAGCTAAATATATGCACGTGTTGTTTGAAAAGTTGAAATGATTGTATTATTAATTTATTATAAACGAATAAGATGAACCCACTTTAGATCTTTTAGTGCACTCTTTGTTGATTTCCGATACGAAAACTCTTGGATATAAATCTTTTAGGTAGTGTTTGGTTCGCAGGAATTCTTGGGATTCTAAAGGAATTGAAATTCAATTTCTAAGGATTCCTGTGTTTAGTTCACTTTAATGAGAGAATTTGAAGGAATTGGAATCCATCAAATGAGGGAAAGTGAATTCCATCACTAGATTGAGGGATTTTAAAATCCTTTGAATG
>JAUEJL010077655.1:0-15686 GCA_032274825.1 Drosophyllum lusitanicum
TTGTAATTGATAAAGTTTCCAAATTATCTTTAATATACCATAATTTATTTAACCCGCATATAAAACGCCTCTTTAACTAATAATGATGATATTTAAAATTTCGGAATATTACACAATTCGATCTTTAAAAGCTTGATTGCGGATTAAAATTTTCAATTGTTGCGGTAGCAACTGTCAAAACCAAACTAACTTTAACAACCTATAGACCAATTATCTCTTGTAAGGTATAAGCAACGCCAAATCCCTCTAAATTTGAAACCTCCATTTATCCTACTCGTTATCCCCCTTTCTTGGTCATTCCTTAAGGTAGAAAAAGAACCATGTTTTCATGTTTCCACCATCAAGCAAGAAAGATCGCTAATTCTGTTCAAGTTAACAAATCTGTCATCCTAAATATAAGAGTAATAGTAGATCTAAATTTGGTTAAGAAGAGACACCATTCTGAATGTGTAAAATCATTTGGGTACATCTCATTTAACTTCACCACCGAGTTTGATTTATCAAACTTAGAAAAGAAGTTCACAATAACTCAAAAAATCACAATAACTCAAAAAATAACAATAACTCAAAGCTTGTCTGACAACTCAATGCTTACCTTATTAAATTGATCCACGAATTCTTGAATTTGTATATCTAAAACCCTATTAAAAATCTCAACCTCAAAATGATGTTGACTAGCAATCTTGGTCCTACAGTTTCTTGGAGTAACATAATATTGCGTCATATCTAATGTTTCAATAATCAATACTATGATTTTGACAAAAAGAATATACTTTCTTCAAAGTGAATTAAATCTTTAAAGTTTGTGATGATTTATTTGTTCCTCTTACTAATGAAACCTCTTTCAAGATGTCTTGTTGTTTTTTTTGAAAAAGTCTTGATAAGGTATATGCGTGGCCTTAAATTTCCAATTTCAAGTGTTTTGAAATATGATAAAATATTATATGCTTGATTTCACTTAGATAAAGTTGAGTCGTCCTCTTCAACATATTTAAGCATCTCAATAACTTCAGAAAACAAATTTATTAAACATGTAATTGTTTTATAATGAGAACACATCTTGTATCTCTTGCTTAAATAAAAGAAAACTCTTGATTTAACCCTCTTTTAGTTTTGATTTCACCATTATTGTTTTTCGTTTGCACTCTTTCTCTGAAGTTATATCATATGATATATGTTCTTTTGCAATACTTAAGCACAAATCACATTAATCACCAAAGATAGTTGTTCAAAGAAATCATAAGCACCATCATGATTCTTTGCAGTCGCCACAACCACTAAGTGTAGTTGTTGAGCAAAATAATATACGTAATGTTGTCGACTTATTATCTCTTAAGATCAAAGCTTTGAAACTATAAAAGTCATCATGTGCTCCATCATAACCTTGTCTTCTTACCTATTTTAAATTTTAAATAATCAATAAAAGATTTTAGAGATAAAACAACTAAAGATTAAATCTAGTAATTAAGAAATCAAGCAAATAACTTTGATCACTTACTTGGTATGTACTTAGTTTTTTCCAACAAATCTCTCTTTAACGACTCCAAGTCTAACAACATATCTCAAAATTATTACCATTTGTATCCTTTTGAATACTCACCAGACTCGTCAACTAACATGGCAAATACATACTCATCAATTTCATCACAAATAAACTTGATTATTCCTTTTAGAAAACACTTAAAATTTATTTTTTTAATGAATATTAATTATTGTATGTATTTCATTATTTAGTAAAACATAATCTTCAAAAAAATTATTGTAATGTAAAAGTAAGGGACCAAACTTGAGCCATAGTCTTCTCCATCCCTTTTCTCCGTTAGATTAACCTTATTATATGGTTATCATTTCAATGTTACGCGCGCGCATACACACACACACGAAGGGAGAATGATTTTTTTTAAGTAAATTGTTTTTATGTTATTTTTAATTAAAAGTAAGTTTGTTATTTTTCATGTTTTTGCTAGTGTTCTGTGTGTATTCTTCGAATGAGGTGTTATATTAAAAACTTACCATACACACATCGATCATTACATGTATATATAATGATACATTAAGTCATTAACTACTAATATATTTTTAACCAGTGATCATATTTAAATGTGATGTACCAACATTAGTAATCTTGTAATTACAACATTAAGAACTTTTGTCATCCTTTCCCATAATCTTAAATGCTCTCCTCTTATGTATTAGAACATCATGTGTATACCATTTTTTCACCTCTTCATTTTTCTTGTCATATCAATATTATATCACCTCCCAATCCTTCATCTTTCTTCCATCCTTTAACAAAGAAAATACTCATCTTTCAATCTTTTTACCTTTTTACTATTTTTTAAAATTTTATTTAACACGAATAAAATAACTATTAATTTAAATAACATTTAGTTAATTGAAATTTAACTTGAAACTACAGGGGTGTCATATGCTATTTGATGAATTGAGGATGCACACTTTTATAATTAAGTAAAGGTGTAAAACTCTTACCTCTCGTATCACATTCTGATCTAAAAATTGAAAACTCTCTCTCTCCAGATCATTAATTATTCATAAGAATAGTTGTCTTCTCATCCTGTATCTTCGTCTAAAGATTTCATATCATATACGAAATTCTTGACAAAGTAGTTTTATACAAGACAATTGTGTGTAGCTTCTCGATTTTTTTACTTTTGACAGTTCTTATTTGTTTTGGACTCGAACTTTCAATTTCAATGATGATGAGGAAGATGGAGACAACTGCATATTTAATTAATATTTTTATATGAATGAAATTTAGAGAGTAAGCGATTAAGAAGAGAGAGTACTTATGTGAGAAAAGTTGTTCCTAATTATGGTAGCTAATTATTTATAGACTTTGAATAGGAAAAAAAGGAAAGAAAACTAGTTGTTGAACGGTTGAAAGAAGGAACTATCTCGGGGTGGGTTGCGGGGTGAAGGGCCCCGAAGAAGGTTTCATGTTGGACCAATATCGAGTGGGGCACTATAGTCGGCGATAGTGAAAATGATATACCAGCCACTTCGCAATACAACGTGCGTATAATTAATTAACAATTTTTTTTTGCGTGTGGAGAAACACATAAATCGAATGAGAGAGTGCGCTTCCATGGGATGGGTTGTGACGTAAAGAGACGAATAGATTAGTCTTTTAATGATAGGATCCTTAAGCAAATAATGATTAAAGAGTTTTGATTGATGAAATCACCCTTATTTAAAGAAGATGATGAAAATTCAAATCTTGATTAATTAAAAGATTTTGATTGGTAAAATAACCTTTAATTAAGAAAGATGATACCATAATCCTTACGCAAATAATGAAAAATCAAATTTTGATTAATTAAAGGGTTTTAATCGATGAAATCACCCTTATTTAAAGAAGATAATATCATAATTTTTTTCGTTAAATATATTTAATATGATCATAACGTACCGAATAAAGTGTTTAACAATGAACACATCAAGTCAAAAACGGACTAATTTACCATTCAACTACCAAACGGACCCCGGTACATGTTGCCCCCACATGCATTCTATTTGGCTGCACAAACTTAAATAAATATCTTAACTTATGGGCAAACATGTCATTGCACTTGTGCATTTTTTTTTATTTTTTTTGGAAACGCCAACTTTAATTTATCACATGAGTTTCTTGGTCCAATATATCCCACTCTATTTGTATTTCATTAATTATAGAGCGTAACAATTATAATTTTTATATCTTTATAATTCTATTATCTTTTGTTTTTAATTAAATATTTAAGAGTATAATAATTAAACTAATCACTATTTACTGTGTGTAACAAAAACTTATTATATATAAATCATCTATCATATTTATACCAACGTATACTTTGTTGTTGGTATTAAAAACGAATACTTTGAAACTCCCAAGCCTATTATTAAAATATAATTTTATTTTAAAAATAATAAAAATCAAATTTACGTTTACAGAAGTATGGTTTTAACACCTGTCGGTTTTAAGAAGCAATGGCAGCAATACTATTACAAAGGTAAATTATTTAAATAAACCTCAAAACCTAACACGTCTTGTTAAAGGGTTTATAACCAAGTAGTATCTAATGTTTTTTTATGTCTCACTCTCACAAGATTGTGGGTTCAAGTTACATAGTGTACAAAACGATGTAGAATTTGGTTTAGGTTTAGGAAGTTTATGTGATTAGCCGTAAAAAATATCTAACACATCTTTCGATTGTTTAAAAGTACTGTTTATGTTTTGAGTGTAAACCAAATTACAACAGAAAAATAACTGGTATCAGAGCTATGGTTTAGTTCAGGTTTTTGGACGGCGCCCCTCGTAGATCCATATCGATCTTTTGTTTCAAAGTTTTTCTAAAATTACGAAGATCAGATATTGTCCATAGATAATGAAAACGATAATTTAAGATGACTTAATCTTAAGGCCGATCTTTGAATGATGAGAGTTTTTACTTACCCAATCATAAACATGTAAAAACTTAAATTTTTATTGTTCTTCATATTATCATTTGGTTCTATAATTAAACCTGGTTTAAAATACTTAGATTTTTTTTAATAGGTGCTAATAAGGCATGAGTTAAAAATACACAAACATTAAGATTTTAGTTGTATTAAATAATCATGACCCATTTAAGTTATAATAATTAAAATGGGATAGATTTTAATAATGACTAACTTTTCCAAATCATAAAAAGTATGACCACCTTGTATTTGTTGGTCAATTTTGAACATAATGAATTTAATCACTAACAAATGTATTAAAAACGTACCCAGTTAATGTCGATAATTTTTGAAACATTATTGTTAATTTTCAGTGTGATGATTTCTATACAATTACTTTTTGCTATACACATCAAAAGGTTGTCTCTTGAATCATTATATCCGTAAATTTGTGAATGGGATTAATATGTAGTGGGCTGGCAGGGAAAAAAGGTCTTAATTGTTATGTATGGTAAAAAGTTATTGTGCTACTTAAACCGCTTGCAAAATCTTCAAGAAATCAACAATACAATTTTCGATTGACAAGTGGGCTGGAAATTTCAGCTTTAAAAAAAAGTTTCAACGCTTATTTCGACTTGCAACCAACATAAATGGAACAATTTTGAGAAAAAAGCTCAAAGGTAGACATCACTTGGAGGTAGATTTGGTCAATGAGGGGGAAGTTTGATGAATTATCAACGATGGTCATTAACTAAAGACCTGTGGAACACAAGACCGATAAAAGGGTGTGGAGGTTTGGGAAAGACGGGAAATATACGGTAAAGTGGATGAGAAAGCTAGTAGATGGTAAAACATTAGGTACATAGGTGGATTTGACGAAGAGGAGATGTTGCAGGGGAATCCCAAATAAAGTAGCAATTATTATATGGAAGGTGCGACTAGGAATTCCAACGAGAGAGACCCTTGATTGCTTGGGAATTGACTTGCACTCAACCTTTTGCCATAGATGTTAGGATGTTGTGGAAAGCATTGAACATGCTTTATTGGATTGCAAAGAGGTAAAGATGGTTTGGGGGGAAAATTTTCGTTGTTGGGGAAGTGGGAGTTTCGAATTAACTTCGGTTGAGGCCATACTTGAAGATTGCAAGTCAAGGTGGACTTCAAGGGATGTAAAAGATAAATGGCAGACAACAATTTGTGGAGTCATTTATCTAGTTTGGAAACACAAAAACAACATTGTCTTTGAACCCAATAAAAAAAAGGGATTATAGACATGGTATACAATCTACAATGCCAATTTTATTCTTGGTTTTAGCATCATTCTCAAAATAAATCACTGTCCTGGGCTGACTAGTGTGTGAACTCGTGTGGTGGCCGAAGATCTTAACGGCTCTTTCAAAGAACTAAAATGAAGTGGAGACAACATATTGGATTTTTCAAATCTAGAGGCCGCAACATCATTTTTAGTCACAATTCTAGTGTGTAGTCATTGTTGAACAGGTTGTCGATGGCCAATTATTGGTCAAGTTTAAGTGTTGAGTGCAACCTTTAGTAGTGATGTATCGGTTTGTTTGTAAGGATACTCTCTTGAATTTGTAGCTTGCAAATATGAAGAGAGCTCAGTTGCATGTAAACTCTGAGTATTAAATTCAGCTTAAAAAAGGTTGAAAAACTAAAAAAAATGGTTTAGTTAGAGAATTAGATTTAAGTAGGGTCTAATCAAGTTTAAAAAAGCAAAAGGAAAAGATTTAGCTTGTTACAAGTCACTATCGACATATTAACAATAATACCCAATCTCACCTCACTATTGATGTGTATTGAACTATTGATTCAATATTTTAAACTTTGTTATCTAATTTAATAAATAAATTAACCATATTGTAATATGAAAAAAAAACTAGATTAATTCCTGTGTTATACACAAATTACTTTAAAAAATAATAAATATTTTTGATCTTAACTAAACAAAATATTAGAATTTTATAATTATATTAGTTAAATAGGTCGATATATAACGTTATTACCCTTATTTATTAGAGAGTTGATATATTCTCCTACTTATCCTTCTACTCATAAGATCAACATAAGTGTCAAAATCAATGGAGGAGGTGAGGAAAGAGAATTAGGGGGTGTTTGGTAGAGAGAAAAGAAATTGGGAGAAATGGAAATGGAAATAGGGGAGAAACGGAAATGGGGAGAAATAGAAATGTGTGGAGAATTGGAATTGATTTCCTTGTTTGGTATCAGGAAAGAAATGAAGCAGAGAAATTGTGGCTCAAGTCGCCGGACGGCGGTTGCGGCGTTCGCCGCCTTGCCGGAAGTCGACGATGATGATTAGAATGCCGGAAACACATTGCAACGGGACATCGACAATGATGAGTAGACATTGGTTGTCATTTCTCTCCATTTCTCCACAATTTGAAGAGAATTGAAAATACAAAGGAAGAGGAGAAATGGAAATGGGTGGAGAAACCATTTCTCCTCCCAAAACTATAACAATTTCTCCCAAACAAGAGAAACCAATTCTCCTCGTTTCTTTTCTCTCTACCAAACACCCCCTTAGAATCATACGCCAAAAATTGTTTTCCATCTACAGACATGTACCATATTAGTTTATAAGCAATAGAAAGGTAGTCCTATCCTTGACCAGAATGGCTTAAATGCTTAATGGCAATATTATGGCCCTGCTCATACGCCACACATTGACCATTTGCCACTTTATTCTAGTCATCCAATTATGGGCCTGCAGAAGCATTCCTAACACAACATTTCATAATTCCACATTTGATACCAAACCTCAGCAAGACCAATATTTGGCCTATCAGTATGTGGGTGTTATTAATGTGCTTCCCAACCAAATGGTAGTGGGTTCAACTACCAATAGAGTCAAAAGGTAGTAGATGAGTGTGTAAGTATGCCTTTCACAGCCCTTAAAAAAAGAAATCCAAACCTCAGCAAGAAAATTCCACAATACAAGTCCAGAAGGAAAACAGAACCAATTACCCGTCCTTAGATAAGTTTGAGTTCAAAGTCCCGTATTAGCAAGTACTCCTAAGAAACAAGATGTATATTCACCTTACATGTAAAGGTCGAAAATCAAACTATCCCTCAAGCCTCAATCATCCCACGAAAGATCAGGATAAATAAGTTTATCTAGAGCTATTGATTGCTTTCACCAATAAGATAATCCTACGAAATATACCAACTATAAGTTTGATACACAGAACTAGTGTAGAAGACAGCTATTGACACACAGATTTTGGTAAATCAATAAGCATTGTCACATCTTTGGCCTTGAAAAACTATATAAAACTCGATAGATTTAAGATGATATCATCCAGAAATCAGCGCAAAGAAAAAACTATCCACCTCACAAAAATAGTTACGTTTTGTGCAACTAAAAATATTACCTGTAACACGTGGATAATGGGCACAGTAACGTTTTGTGCGTTTTTGACATAAGAAGTGGCATGCATTTGTTTGCGTTTTCCCGTGAAGTAAACTTACGTCTGGGTGAATACATAATTGCTCCCGAGATCCTAATACAACCATTTTGGGTCTGCATAAGTAATTGATGTGTTTATAAAATCATATCAACCTAATCAACGTCTGACAAGGTCAGAGCATCAACCAAATTTTAACAATGAAAATTGATTTGAGTATAAATGACAAATAGATGGCAGTTGCAGAAATTTCAGTACCTGTAAAACTAAAATAAAAATCAAAGTACAAGAATTGATCATACAAAAACTGTTCTTAATTGAAAGTTCAGAAAATCTATTAACTTTGTTATTATGCTAGATGCTTCAGAGAGTTTTTCCCTACAAATGAACTTTTATGATTCCTTTGTCAAATGTATATTAATGCAATGGCATTAGTAAAACAGCAGCTTGAAAACAACCTACTAATGTTGAATTCAACTATAATCAGAAAATATCAGCGACTAATCGCTGTATCAACCCTGACCTGTAGATGGTTCTTTTAAGCTCTTGTACTACTTGACGAATCTGGCTGTGAGTGCGCGAAGTATATATTATTGTGGGAAGCTTGGGTGATTCTCCCTGTGATGATGAACCACCTTCTGAGTGTTTGGCTCCTGCACCCCTACCTGTTGAGAAACTACCCAAACTCTTTCTCCATGCAAGAGTGGCACACAAAAGACATAAGGTTTTGCCTGTTCCAGTAGGACTCTCCAGTAGTGCATTCGACCTCTGCCACATAAGAAAAACATAATTTAACTGGATAGCTAGACAAAGGGACACCAAAACAGAAGACGTCTTGTGCTCACAATCGACATGCAAAATCTCAATCCTACTTAAAACTAAACTCCGACTTGCTATGCACTTAATACGTCTTCTGAATATATTCAATTGAAAGTAGTTGAAATTTGACATAACCAGCGTCACGAAGTCTGCTCCATTTAAAAGTCTATAATTACACTAGAATATGATGATCCATACATTAAGCCATCGGCAGAGGAGCTAGATATCAACAAGAGGGCGTTGTCTGATTTTAGCATGTGGCCAATAATGTTTATGAGAGTTTTAATCTGGTACAGTACTACAGTAATTCATTAACGAAATTGGTTTACACTTCTTAGTCAAATCACAGCTCCGAACTAATACACGACTTGGTTCGTAACATGAGTACTCTATAAACCCAAAAAAAAATAGAGTAATACTTGTAACGCCTGTAACTTTTGGAATTGGCTTCCAAAATCATCTAACCGGTTACATAACAGAACTCTGTGCAAATATAGATTATTATTTGATTGAAAACCAGGTGAAGAAAAATGGAGACAGAAATCATACGTCTTGAAGAGATTGGATGACTTTTTCCATGTAAACAAGCTGGCAATCGTAGGCCTCATAGGGAAATTCGATATTGATTCCCCTGATACTGTATGTTGGCATCTCTTTCTGCTTCTGTGTGCGAACGAGATAAGATAAAACGATGATTAAACGGCCCTGTCTCGGTAACCTTTCGCAAACCCTAGAAAATTTCCTGCAAGCTTTAAAGACTATGTTCCCGCCATTTCTGTGTTCAGTACGCTATCAGAGGATATACGGTCTTGGGACTTGAGGGTAATGTAGAGAGATGTGTGTATGTAAAAAGGGGTTTGTCATACCGAGGGACTAGTTTTTTTTTTTACCGAAAAATCAAACAGAACCAGTACTGCATCAGTTCGAACTGAGTTAGAGTATTAGGTATGGTTAATGGTTCTACTAAAACATCATTTTTGGTTTCTGGTTTCGGCGTCGGCGGTTATCGGGTAGTTCAGTCTTATAACCAGAATCGGTTGATATGTAATTTGGTATTTATTATATGATTGGCTATGAACTATAGGGAATAACAAAACAAAATGGTACAACAAAAAAATCTCAAAAACAGAACAAAAGGGGTCCAACATAAAAGAAATCAAAAACATAACAAGGTTCAGAATAAAAGAGTTACCAAAAAAATAAAAGATGGGTGTCAAAATAAACTTATGAGTTTATCTTCTCTGTAAAAATTCAAAGTCAAACTAATTCTTGATTGTAAAAAGTTTTACCATCATCAAATAGAAGGAGATTGTTGGAGAGATAATCATTTCAACCCAATAATCAAATTTGTCTATTAAAATAAATAGGATTTGATGATAACAAAACCAAAATTTTAGTAAGACTAAGAATTCTATCTTAACATGTGCTGTTAAAATTTTGACTAGTAATTTGCTAAGTATAGAAGTGACAGCTGAGATAAGCTAAGTACTTGATGGATCAGCTAAAACCTTTTTATGAGAATAAGCTAAGGAAAGACTAGGTAGAAGACCATCACCTGACGCTGTTTTGCCCTGTCAGCTAAGTGAAAATCTCTATCAGCTGAGTAATCAAGACCATCAACTGAGGAACAAAAATATCAAATGAGTGCTCCAAATCTCGTTAGCTAAGTATATCTTACACTTCAATGTTGTTTGATAAGCTAATCACCCTAAAGGATTAGTCGAACAAATTGGACAGTTGATCGGTTGATAGGTTTGTCTAAGGCTGAGCACAATTTGATTAGCTGAGCATCTTTGATCAGCTGAGCATGTCTATTATCAGCCGAGCATTTATTTGATCCGCTAAGTATCAAATATTTAGGCTGAGAAATTTATTTTTGTGATCCTAGTACATCTTATTAGTTGAGTCACGATTTTGATTTGTATTGTTTTATTAGTTTATTCTATTTCTTACGTAAAAGTTTAAAGTCAAAAAGATGAACAGGTGTTGTTCATGATAGTCTTAGATCTTCTAATTGTGAAAGTAGAGGCACTTTTTGGTCTACATAGTAGGACAAAAAGAATATAACTTTAATATGTGAAAAAGGTTAAAGTTACCTTCAAAAGAAGATATTGAAAATCTTGTCAAGTACAAAAGCATGGCGACAACAACATGATTAGGAAAGTCAAGACACAAAAGATGGTGTAGTTGATAAAAGTAACAAGCATGAAAAGAAAAGTCTCATTGTTCAAGACAAAATATATGAGAGATAATATTTAAATATTGATAATGGGGTGTACTTTTATGTAAGGTAGTATTATTTTATTAGGAATCTGATTAAAATAATAATACTTGATCCTCCACTAATTTTATGATTAAAATAATGTTTTCTCGTTGTCACCTTACCCAACATCTTCATCAACCAAAACTGCCATCTTTCTATATATACACATGCAACTCCAGCGATCAAATGTGTCGAACTCACCGGATAAAACTCAAAGAACAAGCTCAGGCTGTAAAACAAAGCAATTTATAGAGCTAGCATAGTCTATAAAATTAGTCCACATGTTGAACCTCTTAGACATTAGTTGTCTTTGAAAAGTTATTTTGTGTGTTAAACCACATTATTGTCATCTTTTATTGTATTTGAAATTTCCGCTTCTATGTACATCAGTACATGTAATTCTTAATTTACATTAATAAGAGTTGTATTAAAAGTAATTGTGTGAGCATTTAGCTTGAGTTTGTATTCAACCCCCATTTTTACAAACATTTGTTGTTGCGTGCTCTATTTGGGACTGGCATTGGTTTTAATATCGAAGTTTAACCCGGTCGAAAGAGTACAGGTACACCATGATCTGATTGACTATATTTTTCCTGGTTTTTATTTTTATTTTTTTGTTTTCTCATTGTTTGGACACTTGATGAACAAATAGTTGATGTATGATTGTGACCAGATGGACGCTTGTATTTAACACTTGGATTATATGTTCAAATTTTAATTTTTAATTGTCATTAAAAGAATGTGAGTGTGTATTATGTGGCATCATGTATTATAATTAGAAGTCTTAGTGTTTTATCTAAAGAAGTAATATAATGACTATATTTTTTTGTTTTCATAAGGGATTATTTTACCAAAATGTATTAAGCTTGTAAATGTTTTGTTTTGTGTATGTCAAACTTTAAAACTTTTTCAAATGCTATAAAGTAACGTGTCAGACATGATATATCATGTGACATGCTAACGTGACACCAGTTCCGGTGACGTAACATTTGATGCGGCGTGACATGGTTACTGACATGTTTTTTCATCCTTACTAGTAAACTTTTTAAAACTAACTAATAACAATAATAATAACAACAACAAAAAGGTGGGATTTCATATGCTTCAACGATTCAAGACTCCATTTTTTTCATGGTTTTTTCTTCCTTAAAAATCATTTGCTTCAACGATTAAAGGCTTGTTCGTGGGTTTTCTTCTTTAAAAATCACTTGCTTCATCAATTTCATCTCATTGTTCATGGGGTTTACGAGTTTGAGTTCATAATCAACCTAGGATGTGATTAAAGAGATTCCAGCTTTTAAGTTCATAGAGGATGTCTGCTTCTTGGATATGATGACACAACCCCCTATGATTCGTCGTTTGCTTCCAGGATTAAGGGTTTGAGTTCCTTCAATTAGGGACTTGTTATGATATTGACAGATCTTAGGGGCGACTACTTGATTTTAAATGTATCGATTTAGGGTTTAAAGAGGTATGCGATTTCACCATCAATTATGTATGGGTTTGCAATTCTTAAACAGGGGGCTCGATATCTGCTTATATTTCTTTAATTCTTTGGTGTTTTGAAGGTTGATCTGTACATGTTTGATTTCAACTTCATCTTTATATACAAGGTTCATCGGTTTGTTTCGTACAAATCTTTATGATATATTACTAGATGTGTTTGTTGTTCATCGACTATTTGCTAATTTGTTCCCACATATGTGATTTCAGGTGGCTATGATTCATGCGTCTTATGTGTATGTTGCATTTTATTCTTACACGTTCTAAAATCAAATGGATTGATCAAATTGTTCAATCGACGCTGAAATTTGATTTCGTTGTTCATCGATTCATATATTGTTCCCATATATATGTTCTTTGAGCTTATTGATTTTGTGTTCTGTGTGTTCTTAGAGCTACAACAACAATATAAGTATAGAACCCAATCTCGGATGAGTAGAGTAAATGTGATGTAGCATTAACTACTCACATCACTATATATGTGGCAATTGTGGGACAATAAAAAAAATGATAGAATTATCAGTTACCTACTTATACATTAAATAGTAAGTTTTGAAAGACTAATACATTTAAAAGGTAAGTTTGACAGTTTAATACGTAATAACAAAACATAATAAACTGGATATATTTTGGTAGGTTAAACCCTTATTATAAATTCAATTAGATCTCCTTTAAATATATACTAGTATTAAAAAGTTAAAATTTGAATACAAAGCAGAATAGAAATAAAAGTAGAAGGGCACCACTCATAAAGAGTAATCAAATGAAGAAAAAATAAAGTTAAATAAAATATAAATGGAAATAATGTGTTCTTGTAGTTGAAGAAAAATTTAAAAAATATTATAAAAAATGAAACGAGGAGAAAAAAAACGCGAAGACAAAAACTACCACGAAGAGAGATATTTCAACACTTTGTCTCGCAATTTTTGGAAGTAAAAATGTTAAATTATAAAATTGTTTATATGTGAGGTATGATACTAGGTTTTTTTTTTTGTTAATAAACTTTATTTCTCTCATTTTATTAATTAATGTATTTGAGAAAATTTTCAAATTGCTTAGTTTCTGGAAGTGTACTAAAGTTGTCACTTTTTTCAATTGTATATACCTAACTTTTAAAACTATCATTTAGTATACTGAAGTCTTAAAAACTACCAATTTGTGTATCGGTTGACTTGCTAATCAGGTAATCGGTAATTTTATTATTTTGGAATTATTTTTATACCTCTGAAAAGCCACATGTATATCCATACCAGCAAATCATGCCATATGTTATTTCTATTATTATTTTTATTAGAGTTCAAGACAACGATGAATATTCATTGTCTTCATGTATGTACACTCATTCATCCACATATATCCATTCAAGAACACGAGGAAGCAAAAATATGATGAAACCCATTTAAGAACATGAAGAACCCTAACATGGATCAAACCCATCTGAAATCAGAAACCCTAAAATCGAACAATCAAATAGAAGAAGCAGAAGATGAATTTGAAATCGAACAATCAAATCATATATGGTATCACGAGCACAGATCACGAACACGAAGCAATTGAAACACAACAAATTAAAACACAAAGCAGACATGTATCATAAACACAAAAGCAGATATGGTATCACGAAGTAGAAATCTCAGTAAAAAAACGAAACTCATATGCGGGTAACGAAATCGAACAAGAACCATAGAAAGCAGGCAAAGAAAATCAAAACACAAACAAACGAAACACAAAGCAAATATGGTACCATAAACACAGAATCGATACTTACCATGGAATTGGAACTCGATGAACCCAGAATCGTAAGAAACCCTAAAATTGAAAGAAACCCTGATCGGTCTGGAAACCCCATGCGAAGAAACCCTAAAAACCCTTGTCCAGAAAGTGATGATGATCGATGATGGTAGTTGCCGTGGAGTTCTTGAGCGATGGTGGTAATGGTGCAGTCGATGTCTCGATGATGGCCTTCAAATTTCCAGATCGATGCAGTCGATGTCTCGATGGTGGTAATTGTTTAGGAGAGTTGAACAACCCCAGTCTAACATATGGATACAATAAGAAGCAAACATAACCCTTCCAAAGGCCTTAAATTGCATCACCCATAGACCCATACATAAGGATCAATGATTAGTTTTTTCAACAACTAGATATCCAAAGCAAGGAAATATACTGGACTTAAGGGAAGATGCTAGCTTTCCATAATTATTTACTAGTCGAATCCGCATGTTAGAAATTGTTGCACTAAGGCCAAAGTTGCCAAAAGGTAACAAGACAAAACCACAAAAGGCACTACTTGTCTAACCGTTTTGGAGTGGTTGAGAATCTTACTTCATCAACTTAAAAAGTTCAATTAATCATCGGCAGGTCTCGAATCTCACCAACCAAATCGCTTATTCTATTCTTTTTCTTTTATACAATCGAATAACAGTTGTTGATTCTTCTTTAGCTTGATATAAAGTGTGCTCACAGGTTGAAACATCTAAGTTTTTACGCAAATTTTGAATGGTCGGAATTCGTTCAATTGAAGTTCTCTAACCAAGGCGGCGGTGTTCCTCAACAGTACTACATGCCACCTCAGTAGTATCTCGCACGTAATCAGTTTAGAACAAGACATCCCTATTTCTCAATTATATTCCACAATCAGTATACTAGTCCATACTTCATCCATTATCTTTACTCTAATGACACAAGCTTCAACATAACATCTTAAATGAAACTATAACCACTATATACTAGTACTAGTCATTAATACGACATTACAATTTTATCAGGCTAGCCTCTTTTTGAATCTTCATACATCACGATTATGTTATTAGACAACATTTTACAAGAGTTTTTTTCATTCGTCTAAATTTTATATTTTTCCCGCTATATATCCCTCAATGCTTCATCATCTTCTTCTTAAATCTATTACGTGAAATTCACTAAGGCCCCTTTTGTTTTGTGGTATTTTCTGAGATTTTTTGGGATTAGGATTTCAAATACTGAGAAATCCTGTATTTGTTTGAAAAAAAGGCAAAATCTTTTCACCCCATAGTATTTTCAAATCCCATAAACAAAGAAATATCCAAATTACCATATTACCCCACCCCACCCTACCTACCCTTACCACACCCCTTCTTTACCCCCACCCCACCCTCACCTCACCCCACCCTACCCTCACCCTCTATCCCTACCCTACCCACCCCCTACACTACCCTACCCCTACCGCAACCCTACCCTAC
>JAUEJL010077666.1:0-15685 GCA_032274825.1 Drosophyllum lusitanicum
TATTATATATATATATATATATATTATATATTGTATATATATATATATTATATATATATATATATGTGTGTGTGTGTAGGAGGGTTCATTTGTGAATCATCCTTATTACGCGTATCACAAAAATTAATCTTAATCTTTAATTAAAATAAATCAATGATCAATAAAAGTGGCAGCTCATTATTGGCTCATTAATGACACATTAATAAGGGATATTTTAGAAAAATCAAGCCCCGCCCTTTATTGATGGTTCATCCGGACGCAATTCACGGTTGAAAAAAATCATGCCCCGCCCTCTATTAATGAGCATTATTGGTGGTTACAAATGGTACTCTCGGTACTTGCAATAATAATGGTTATCAAATGAACTTCTCGATGTATGTATGTATGTATGTATGTATGTGTGTGTGTATGTGTGTATATATATAATTTGATTTGATCGGATGATGTACATATAGCATTTCATTTAATTCATTACTCAACCATGAATTGTGACGGCCATGATTGTGATGACTTAATTGCGACCTTTAGATATAATAGATCAATATTTAATTGATGGTTACGATTTATTCTCCCATTAATTGATGAATTGTGACGAGTGAATTACGCCTTCATATTTGATTTACGTAATCCGCATATCCCATTGGAAACTGTATATTCGATTTACGTAAAATACATATTCGGTTGTAATCTCAACAATTAATAATCCAAATATAATGACTAAGATTAGTTCTGTAGGTTTACATATAAGGTTAATCATGTGAGAATCAAGCCTTATTAAATAATGACTTATTCTACTGGACACAATTCACGGTTGGGTAATATATAAATGACCAATTTCTATTTATAAGTTACTAATGGTATTATAAATAGTTCTCATAATTATCATATGAAAAACAGTTCTCGTTTAAAATTTTCTATCTTATAAAACGCCGGCGACGAATAATTTGGAAACAAAAGTTTTATGAGTTCAACAATATACACATTTGGTTAAACGCTTAACTTGGCTTTTATAGTTTTATGAGTTGAGTAACTCTTTTATATATAAAGTTCTAGCAGTTCTTGTTTTAGGTGGAGCTCTGGAAACACAGTTTAATATAAAATGTAATATATATATATATAGCAATCACCAACATCCATATAAAAAGTGTTTTAATAGAAAAATAATATTATAATAAACTTGAGTAACTCTGTTATATATAAAGTTCTAGTAGTTCATGTTTTTAGCAATGTTTTAAACACCGGTTTTTTAGTTGACCCGGTCTCCTTATCGATTCACGGGTCAACCAGGCCAACCGGTTCGACCGGCGGGTCAACCCGGTTTCTAGTTTTTATTTTTTATTTTTTTATATATGTATATATGTAAAATATATAGCAATCACCAACATCCATATAAAAGTGTTTTTAATAGAAAAATAATATTATAATAAGGTAAATATTATATTATATATTTTAATATGATGGCATGCCCCTTAATAAATAACTTACATTATAATATTTAAAATCTGATAATAATAGTTTATCTATATTATTGTTATCTTAATTTATAAACATTATCCCATATATCTTATATATTATATCTTAATCTTAATATTAATAAAAGTCTAACATTCATTTATTATTATTTTATATCAAATATTTTTCATTCGTCTGTATTATACACAAGAGACTTAGCTAGTAAATTATATAACTTTAAACAAAGAATCACATGTTAATTTACATTATAAATCTATTGCTATTATAATTGATTAACATTACGAAACTTAGATTAAAAATTATATATTCAAATGTTATAGATCCATTATTATTATAATAATTTTATTTAACAATATAAAACTTAGATTAACTTTTACGACTTAAATAAGCAATTAGCACATAATAATAAAAACTTAACATTATATTAACATTTATTTAGTCATTACCCTTTGGATACATGATTCTCGTCATCGATCGGTATCAAAGCTGAAATAAAAAAAAAAGTACTGATTTTCTAGAAAATCAAGGATAATCCTAGCAAACGTTTGACCATAGTTCTAACTTGATGTGTGAAAAGTAGTGAGAAAATATCTGTAGTCCATGCTATATATTGTAAACTTATGATCGAGATGATAGAGTAGTGTGTCAACTATGAATAATATTTTGCAAATGAAACTTTCAACTAATGGTAAATCAAGGGAAAATAAATAATATAATATCTTATAAGTTCACATTACCTTGGATATAATGTATATTAATATGTATAATATAGTTAAAATTATTTTTTGAATTTCTTAATTTTTTAATTTTAAGTAGTACAAATACCTATGCATTCTGTACAAATAATTACAACACACTAGGATGTGAGGAAAAGTTAATAAACTATAAAATCATAGTTGGAAAGTTGACATTATTGAATGAAGTAGTTGCTAGGTGGAGTTAATGAGAATGTGATATATCATTTTAATTAGGTTTTAGTTTAAGGGCAAAATACATGAAAATATTATTAACTTTGTCTTAATTATCATTGTATACAATCAACTTTAAATTCTTAAAAATAATACAACCAACTTACATAATTTTTTCATTGTATGCAAACAACTTTTTTCTGTGTCTAGTATTTAGCTACCATTGAATACAATGAACTTTTCTATAATTTCCATTGTATACATTAACTTGCATATAATTGGAGGATTATAAAAGTTGATTGTATTATTTTTAAAAAAATAAAGTTGATTGTATACAATGATAATTAAGACAAAGTTCATTTTATTTTCATGCAGTTTACCCTTAGTTTAAAATATTTTAAACTTGTAAAATCTTGTTATTGTGTGTATCGGACTTTAAAATTTTCTATTGTATGTATCAAACATTTAATTTGTCACTATTGTATGTATTAAACTTTCTATTGTATGTACTAAACTTATATATTTTTTTCCTTTTATATGTATTCAAAATACAAACTTTTATAGTTCAATAGACACAATAACAAAATGTGATAAGTTAGATAAATTTTGACCTTTTAATTACAAAACCTTTTGTAATAAAAAATATTTAAAAAAATCAAGTATGTTGATGCGAATTAAATTAATAATTAAACCTTCATATCGAATATTCTATGGTATACTAAATATTTTAACTTAAATTTTAGAAATTGTGTAACTAGAACTAATAATTTAGATTACATATAGTTTGAATTTAAAAACATTGTAGGATTTTTAAATGGGTGATAAGTTATATAAAATAGATTATGATGCGAATATTTTTTTCGGATTTTACCGGTCAATTTAAAATTTTATTAACCCGTGATAGTTTAGAAAGAAAATACATAATCCCTATTTTAAAACGGACAAATTATCATGTAAAAAAATATTCATTACTACATTGCGAGAATAAAATATTAGTTAAATACTAAAGCATGAATGAACATTGGTTATTAAGATTATCAAGACTGATGTGAAGTATCAAGAATATATATTTATCAAAGGAATAAGAAAAACCAAGAAACTATATGAACTTCAACTCTAAAAATGACTTCTCTAAAAGTCGAAATTTACATACCACACATATGGATGAACATATATCAAAACCATAAAGTGAGTATCCACCACAAAAAAAAAAAAGCATATTACTTACACAAGCAGTGGCGCTTTAGTGTGTGTGTGTGATAGGGGCGACGCCCCGGGGCATGGCTTAGAGGGGTCAAAAAAAAAAAATTTTTTTTTTTTTGTGTAATATATATTATTTAACACCTTAACCCTAGATTAATTAATCTCGTATGAGTTAATTATTGTAACCTTTAAAAATTTCTTCAAAATTCAAGATCAACACTTTAAGCAGAAATCATGTATTTAATTACTAAAATCTTTTGGGTCACTACAACACAAGACCCTTTTTGGCTTAGACCCTTGGAGCAAGTATTCACTCGGTTGGCTTAGATCGATCCTTTGAGCAAGTATTTGTTAAGTTTGCAACCCTTTAAGCATGATAGAAATTATCAGCAAATATCACTAAGGCTTTAAAGGAATCGAACGTTCATACACAGTTCACTTGTTTAATAAACGAACAAACATGATCAAGATTTTCTATTTGTTTAATACCTCTCAAGTGTAACATCATATCCTCGTTTATGGCCCAGTAGTTACGCGTGGTATTTTGGAAAATCAAGCCCTGCCCTTTATTGACGGTCCACCCGGACCACGGTTAAAAAAAATATAAAAGACAAAAATACCCTTACTAATTAGCATTATTGGTGGTTACAAATTGTACTCTCGGTACTCGTAATAATAACGGTTATCAAATGAACTTCTATATATATATATATATATAGTGGGAGGTTCAAATGAGAATGAATATTTAGATAAGAATGAGAGAGTTAATCGTCTACATTTGACCTTTCATTTAATTCATTACCCAACCATTAATTACGATGCCAATGAATTGTGACGAGTGAATTGCACCATTAGATCTAATAGATCAACATTTAATTGATTGCTACGATTTGTTCTCCCATTAATTGATGAATTGTGACGAGTGAATTACGTCTGCATGTTTGATATACGTAATCTGCATATTCCGTTAGAAACTGCATATTCGATTTACATAAAATGCATGTTCGGTTGTAATCTCAACCATTGATTATCCAATTATATATATGACTGAAATTGGTTTTGTAAGTTCTACATATAAGGATAGTTCTGTACTGGGATATTAATGAGGATTATTTTTAGAAAATTAAGTCTTATTAAATAATAACTTATTCCCTTGTACGCAATTCACAGTTAGATAATATATAAATGACCAAACTCTATTTATGAGTCATTAATGGTATGTTTTACAAATAGCTTTCATAATTTTTATACAAAAAACAGTTCTCATTTAAACTTTTCTATCTTACAAAGCGCCCGGCGATGAATAATTTGGTGTGCTAATGTGTCCGTTCAACAGCTAGCATTGCCGATAAAATATGATGATGAAATGGACGTCTAGTTAATTAATGTGACACTCAAGTTGAAACGTCAACAATATATACATTTGGTTAAACGCTTAAGTTTAAATTTTATAATTTTTATTATTATTCATTAGTCAAGGCTTATGAATAACTAGTTTTATGAATAGAGTAACTCTTTAATTTATATATAAAGTAGGGGTGAGCATAGTTGGGTTTGGTTTGGTTTTGGCATAAAACCAAAACCAAACCGAAAATTTTGGTTTTTGAAAAATCAAAACCGAAACCGTTCGTTTTTGGAGTGGTTCGGTTTCAGTTTTGAAGTCGGTTTTTGGTTCGGTTTTCGATTTTTAGTTTGGTTTTACAGCTTTTCTGTTTTAAGCATCAAGATTTGAAGCCATACAATCATCACTCTAAATCTATGAAGTTAAGCGAGATTGAAACTATATTAAAAACATCAAAATGTGTGCCACCTAATTCAAGTTATATATATTGCAATTGATACAAGCAAAATATCTGTCATAAGTTTAAACTTTAAAGCCATAGTTGAAACAAATCAAAACTCAAAGCAAATTAATCGATAAATAACGTATTAGCAAAACTGAAAATCGAGATAAATAACCAACTCCATATGAACCGTATATAACTCAGAAAATTATAATCTGAAAATCGAGATAAATAACTAGAAATGGGTGTCTATATTAAGTGAAAATGGATAAAATCAATAAGAAGTGAACTCGTCGACTCGAAACGAAGTGATGTAGGTGAATTCAATCGAGTAGTCCGATGACCAAACAAAGCTGCAACTGTGAAGGAGATCTGAATTAGTGTGAGACCTCTTTGGTGAACCCTAATGTAAATGGGGGCGGCTATGTAAATGGGAAAGTTATAGAGTATTTGATTTTTTGAACATGTATATTTACAATATTACCTTTGGAACGGTTCGGTTCGGTTTTTTCGGTTTTTGAAATTGTAAAAACCAAAACCAAACCGAAAAAGTCGTTTTTTAAAATTTCGAAAACAAAAACCTTCGGTTGCTATATTGGTTTGTTTTTTTCGGTTTGGTTTTTTCGATTTTTGGTTCGCTTTCGGTTTTTTCTGCTAACCCCTAGCAACAGAGTTTTCTGTTATGTTCATATTAACTTAGTGTTTTATACATGTTTTGTGTCGTGTAAAAAATCATCGACATTTTCTTAACTACCTAAATACATTATGTTGTGGCTTTTGACGTTTTTAATTATTTTTTAAGATGTTTGACTTAGTTCGTTATTAGCTATATACATAATTAAAGTTAATGTTTTGATAGGTGAGAATTGAGATGATATATAAGTAATCAAAATCGTCTCATTTTAAAGTAACGTTCAAAATTTAAGAAATATATTACTTAATGAATTACTAAAACATGTATTGATAGTCAATTGACATGTTGATACCGTTTGATTGAATTTTATCAATTAAATTAGTGTCATAAATTATATTTAGTGACTTTAAATGACTACATACATGATAAATTAAGTTGAAACGTGGCAGAAGGACCAACATGGCAACATGATTGAGGGAGTAATTACTGTAATAGTATATCTTTTATAAGAAAACTGCTATGATATGCCTAGTGGATTAAGTTGTGTTCTCGAATTTTAGATACGAAAGAAAAAAATAGAAAAGAAAATTAAGGAGAGAAAAAAAAATGATAATAGTTTTAATTTTTCGCGTTTCCAAGTTTGAAAGAAAAGAAAAGAAGAGATAGAGTATTGTTTTTATTTTGTTTTCCTGAGTCGGAGAGAAAGGTAAAAAATGAGTTGTATTACAATAATACCCTTATTTTTTAAAATTATTAGTAGTTAGTAGGGGTAATTTAGTCACTAATGAAAAATCATAAATTTTTCCTTTTTTTTCCATACAAATCTTCCCACTTTTAGGAGGAAAGTTTAGAAGAAAATGTTAATGAAATTTTCCTTCCAAACCCCTTCTTTTCTCTCCTTAAAAAAACTCTGGAACACAAATTTTTTTAATTCTTTCTTACTTCCTTCCAAATCATTTCTCTTCTCCCCAAAATAAAATTCTGGAACACAGTATTAATGTTTTCTATAGAGGTATCTTTGAAAGATGTGGTGTAGACGATTGTTTTCAAAATTCACTTAATATAGAAAAGAACACCGGTAAGTCTGTATTTATAATAAGTGTTAGTTACATTTTTTGTCCCTGCGTTGTATTAAAAATTATGGATTTAGTTTATGGGTCCAATTTTTTGTGGGTCTAGACTCTTCCGACTCGAATTTATAAAATTAAACCATATTGCCCTTGTTCCTTCAATATGTGGCCTAGTATATGACCGACAATTGCTGGTGGTGGCGGTAGCCTATTGTAGTTGAAGATTGTTACCCAGGAGAAACTAGATTAGAGAGAGAGAGATGCATAAAGGTAGAGAGAGTTGTTTGGTAATTTTATGATTTAGAAATTTAAATAGTATTTGACAATATAAAAGCAACTAAAAATGTAGAAATTAATAAGAAACGTTATTTGGTCATTTTATGTTAAGGAGAGACTAATAGTAAAATAGCCTGGTTAGAAATAACTAAACCATAAATTTTCTGATCCAAAGACCAAAATTTGTAATTTACTCTTGAGTTTGGAGAGGTTTCATCCTCTTACTAAATATCCTTATCTATCATTTTACCAACTTAATGAAGACAAGTGTAAAATCAGCGATGAAATGATGAAACAGAATTAGTATATTACACATGTCAATCGCTGATTAAGGAGAATGATGAAATACGAGAATAACTAGTATAAATTATGAGAAAATAATTTTTTTCTAAGTATTAACAAATTTAATTTATATTATTGACAGAGCGGAGAAAAATGTTTAATGTTACAAAAAATGACGACTCATTGATGACATGTAAATGTGAGTATTTGACTGTGGACAAATCTTGGCTTTTTATTTGTAGAAACTAGAAAAAGTGGGTTGTGTGCATAACCGTAACATCAAATTTAAATTAAATTGAGACAGAGTTGTATGAAAATTTTGTAGGGTATTTTTATGAATACTGTGACGGAGTGTTATGAAAATTTTATATTTATTATATTTGTGTAATTAATTATAGGTTGTTTGTGAATTTAGAATAATAACTTCTAATATATTCTATTTAGAGTACACATTATTATATATTTGTAAAGATTTCATTTTTATGGTAATATGACATTTTTAAAAAATAGTATATATATAAAAAAAATTGAATTACAAAGTTAGAATTTTATTTTAATAATAACAAGATGAAAAAAACTATCATGATAACAAAAAACTACTAAAATGGTAGCTTCATGTTTATAAGTAGTGAAAAAACTAATTTGCAGATTCCAATGAGTGAGGTTGTGTAACGCCACAACCGGTATTTTATTTTTAGGGTTTTATTAATTATGATTCGGTTTTTCTCTAGGATGCAAACTCTTAACTAGTGGTTAGTGAGTGAATAAATAAGTGTTCATGACCTATAACGTAACATGATTACCGGGGCAGTGAAATTCAACCAATAACCATCACGTAAGTGAGTTATGCAACTATCCTCAGAGCTTGATATTTTATGTAATGATTTGAGTTATTTAAGGTTTCTTATTTTTAAACTAATAACTTCTCGCATAACCTTAAGGTTATTACATAAATATTTAAATTAAATTGTATATTGAGTTTCCAATTATAGTTAAATTAAATACTAAAATAAAGTTAAACAAATTTACGTATGTATAAACATAATCTATTTCTTGTTAAGATCTTAATTGTATGTGATATATAAAACAATTTTAGTATAAAGTTTTATTTACATACCCGGACAGCGTACGTACAAATATTACACTTGTTACTGTTGGACTCATATATGCTCGTGAGAGATCGATACATCACGTACAAGTTTACAACTACTTGGAACTTCATTTTCATATGTTTAAAAAAGATAGAACAAAATTTAAGGCGTATAAAGAAGCACGCTGTAAGCTTACAATCCACAACAATTGAAACGACAACAAATTCATGACCGCGACAAATAAGAAATCCAAACTCACACACCACATGATAATAGTCAAGTCTCATGCCTATAATCCCAAAGGATAAACCCTAAATCCATCTAAACCACAAAAACAATTTCTTCCTTGCACTTATATTTTCAATTTTCCCAACTAAAACCCCTCCATTGATTTCGATCATGGGTTGCGCCTCATCTAAACAAGTTGACGTCGTCGATGTCTACCGTCCCGCATCCACCGGTTTCGCCGTCTTTGACATCAACGCCGTCAAAGAGCCGTGGCTAGCGGCGGAGGAACAACCCGACGAGAAGCCGCCGCCCTCGGAGAAACCCCTCACCCACCTCCCGGCTCCGATTTTAGAAAAACTTGATAACACCGAAGATGCTCCACGGCCATGGGATGAAGTCAGCAAGGAGTTAGAAGACTTAAAACCCACCCTAAACTCACCTGTACCTCCCCCGCCTCTTCCGACTGGCGATGGCTCCGATGTTACACCGCCTGAGCTGTCGCCGGTGGTAGGGAAAAAGGTGAAACGCAAGAGCTTTTCTTTCCACACCCTTGAAGAACTCGAAAACAACACAAAGGCCGCGAATAATAAGCCGGCGCCCGGATTGAAGAAAACCGAATCATATAACGAGTTAAGCAAATTCGGAGCCCGATTGAAACGAACTGACCCGGGTACCAAATCCGGATTAGAAACCGGGTCATACTCAATACCACCTCCGGTCACGGACGGGTACAAGTCAGTGAAAGAAAACCCGTTTTTAGTACGAGATAAAGTAGAAAGAGAGAAACAAGGTTTACCACCGCTTTTTGTTAAGAGGGACCCACTTGAGGATTACCCGGAAAACTGCCCACCGGGCGGGTCGGAAAAAGTGATTATCTACACGACGTCGTTAGGTGGGATCCGAAGAACGTACGAGGATTGTAACCGGGTCAGGTCTATCATGGAGCTCCATGGGTTTTTATATGAAGAACGAGACGTGTCGTTACACGGTGAGTTCCGAACTCAGTTGAAAGAGTTACTTGGTGACTTGGTTAGTGTACCAAGGATGTTTGTTAAAGGTAGGTACATCGGGGGAGTAGACGAGATTGTGGGACTTAACGAGACGGGTCGACTCAGAAGATTATTGAGTCGGGTAGGGATCGAAAAAGAGGTCGGGAGACAAGCGTGTGAAGGGTGCGGCGGTGCAAGATTCGTGCCATGTTTGGATTGCGGAGGGAGTTGTAAGATTGTGGTGGACGATAAGAAAGAAAAAGAAAGATGTCCAGAATGTAATGAAAACGGGTTAATTTATTGTCCAATGTGTTCTTAGAAACACTTTTCTTGGATTGGATTGGTTTGATTCGTCATTGTAATTTGTTTTTACCCTTCACTTTTGGTGTCATATAATTAGTATGTCTAAGATGGAAGGACATTCAAATATACGTTTGTAAATAAATAGATATTTAAATTCTTATAATTTTTTTAAATAATCACTTATGATAGGTGCTTTCAAACTTCAAAGTCATATAATCTTGTCACATTTTTTAGATCGTAAATAAGGCAAGCATACATGATTTTATGAAACAATAATCTAGCCTAACTTTTAATTTTAAGTTTTTTACGGTCTCAGTTACAAAATATATTAATACAAATGTACATTACATCATAAAATGTAATATGACATTTATTTAGTTAGATCTTTTCTATTGATGTTGTTAAAAGAACACCAATACTAAAAAGTACAAAATAACCTCTTATATGAAGGTGTAGTGATACACTAATATTGTTGTCATGGTTAAATTTTTTTATGACCCTGTAACAGAACCTTAATAAGAGTCTCTAAAGTAAAAAATTCAAATGTTTAACATTTATTATTTTTTAAAATAACTCATGTATTACACGGACATTTAATCTAATTTGCGATGAAGAGGCTAAGAGAAATTTTCGATCTTGAAGTCTAACGGTCGATAAGGAGATTCGATTTGCAAAGAGGATTGAGAGCATCAAGAATGAAGATGCAGAGAATCAAGAGCCGCTGGTTTTCAAATTAGGTGAGGAATAATCGGTTTCCATTTTCGAGAAAGTCTTTCCAAATTTCACATAAAAAAACACACTGTAAAATTGTTGAGACCAACCTGCGTTTAGGCCCTTATTTCACTAGGCTATTTCATTCTTTTTATTGGGCTATTTCACTGTGTTTGAACTGTTTTTCGTACGAAAATGAATCTTTGCTCTTGATTAAAAGAAATTAATGGTTAATAATTTTGACAGCTAATAATGATTAGCTCATTAATGAATAATGATTAACTCATTAATGACATATTAATGAGGGGTATTTTGGGCAAATCAAGCATCGCACATTAATGACGGCGCACCCGGACGCAATTCACGGTTGGAAAAAATATATAAATGACCAAAATACCTCTATTAATGAGTCATTAATGATATTATAAACAGTTCTCACAGTTCTCATACGAAAAACAGTTTTAATTTACACTTTTCTCGTAGCTTATATTTCTAGTAGTAGACCATTGAACCCTTAAAATTTGTAAGTCCTGGACGGGTTGCTTTTATGGGTTAGACCCAAGACCGACCCTGTATCCAAAATTATAGCCTCGTAGAAAACTTAAGAGTCAAACTTATTGACAGAATATCTGACATTGTTCAAAATTTTGAGAATTGCTTTATATGATAAATCAGTGGAAAGAGAGAGAGAGAGTAAATTTGTTAAAACATGGATCCACTGCATATATAAATTATTACCAAATGTCTTGGCAAGCATAAATTAATTAAGTTCGTTTATTTGTAGCAACATTCCCTTAATATATACGATGGATTGAAACTTCAACACCAAATGTAACCCTCTTATACTAGAAAAAAAAACAAAAACAAAAAAAAAACTTCCTACAATGTTTCCAGCACACACACACATATATATATATAGTTTGTTCCCCGGCCGTAATATATATTTTTGAAGCTAGCGTGCCCAGGAAATTAACCTCTAAGTTGTTCACACTTCAGTTTTCTTCTCTTCGAATATGTCCAAAAGTGAGATAACCTGCAAGTTATTGATTCAACAAATAAACATATAAATATGCACATTATTGTTACTTAGTTTTCATACGATTCGAGTTGCGAGCTAGAAATAAATGTCGTTTTTGCGGGTGGCTAATGATCATCGAACAATTATTTACCTCTGGAATGTTGAGCTCGAGGCGGAACTTAGGACCATCATAATGGTGAAGAATCGGTCGGAAAGAGTCCTCCTCTAATGGCTCATAAACGTGCCTTGTTGCAACTCGCACCTATAAACAAAAATTAAGCAAACCAACATACATGACATTCAATTCATATCTCACCCAGTTTATGACTTGCATATATATATATATATATATATATAGTTCTTGCTTTGGTGTATCCGACAAGAACCCTAAGGGTTAGTTGTTTATTTAGAACCTTTTGGTTCTTTCATGTATTTGTTTGAATCATTTGATTACAAGCATTTGGCTGTAATCATTTAACTATTGGTATTTATATTAAAAGGAATCCTTTGATACTAGTTAGTTTCTTTACATCCTCGAGTAGTTTAGCTTAACAACTTCTTATAGAATTCGTCGGCAACTTAACAACTTCTCATAGAGAAATGCACTTTTTACTGTGTCAACAATGAATGAAGTAATCACCTGAGCAGGAAAGCGAGATTCGCCTTGGTTTTTCTTATCCTCCCAAGCAGATGGATCGATGTTTGTACCACCAAAGCTGGAAGCCTGCACAATGATTTACAACGCCATGTTTACTGTACTTTTCTTCGTCACACTCACATCGATCAAGCAAGCTCGATCACTAGCTAGCCATATGTATTTTTATTTTCTTAATCTTGAAATATAATATATATTTCTACGAAAAATGCTTAAGATGTATGAAATACCTCAAAAACTCCATGAAGTTGGTGGGTGGAATAATTGTAGAGAAAAAGGGGTAAACCAGGTGTGATTTGCCTAACTGAGTCCCGATAACGCGGTGGAAGACCTGCCATCCATGCATATATCCATCAGACAACTTATAACGCATATAATTAAAATCCAAGTATCTAACGTAAAACGTTTAAACCCGGGGCAAAATGGGTTGGTTGTCATGTGTTAAATCATCAAATAGTTTTCCTACTTTTTTTTATAACTTTCTTTAGAATTAATATATATTAGAATTTACAAAAATAACAAAATAAAAATAACTAACTATAAAAATGTTTAAATATAACTATTAAATTTATTACTAAAATATTTGTAAGTTTAAAAAACATTAAAACATCGAGTAACGTACGTACCAAAGAGCTCCCTCTTGAGATTCTCTTGCATGGTGTCGTTGTTGCAGACAAATATGTAACCGCCGACTGTTTCATTTCTCGGCAAAGATTCCGACGGTGGCAGAGTCTTGAACCGCTTATCCACACTACTGTTCTTAACACTATCTTTATCAACGTTGTTGTTGTTGTTACCATGATTCTTTTTGTTCTTCCCCTGCTTATTACTTCCATTGCTCTGTTTTTCATCTCCACCTCCATTTTTACCATTCATACCTTTATTGTTGCTAATCTGATTCAAATTCAAACCGAGTGGTTTTGAGTAAATTCCTTTATTGAACCCGCCATTGAACCCAAAATCACCAATTGGGTGGTTCTGATTGCTTGACCCGATTACCGCAGATGACCCGATCTTCCAATCAAAGTTGAACCCGTTGAAGTCTGATTTTGATTGGCCGGAGTTATTCCTGCCGCCGATGGTGGGTTTCTTAACATCGCCACCAACACGAAGGTCGAAGTTCCGGCGTTCTTTTTCCGGCCGTTTTGATGCGTATGAGATGCTCCAGATTGAGTCGTTAAGGGACAGATTTGATAGATTGTTGCTCTGAACACGAAGCTGATCGCTGAATTGCCAGAAGGATGATTGGTTGTTGTTGTTCTCCATGGTTAAAGATCGCAACTTTCTTAACACACAGACTGAAATAATGTTCTAAATCCAAGTTTTTTCACCAAGAAATTGAAACCCAGATAAAAAAGACTCTGATTATAAACTAACTAGAACCAAAATGAAGATGATTACAAAACTGATTAAGGAAAAATGTTGTGAATTCGAGTGATTAGTGAAGTGTGGAGTGAGGTAAAGAATATGTGAGAGGGAGAGGGAGTATACATATATCGTAAGATGAAGGAAATTTCTAGGAAGTATGTGTTGAAATTTGATATAATATTAGAAGGATTTTAAAATCTTTTTGTGGGTTTTTCTTTCTGATGATGGAATTGGAAGGTGATGGGTGTAGAGGTTGAGGAAATGATGACATAAAAACGCGTAGAGGAGGTGGAAGAAAGATGAAGACGACTTGGTGAATCGGTGATAAAGAAAACGAAGACGTTTTCTTGAAAGGGACCCAAAATCCTTTTAACAATTTTGGTTGTAAATTACAATTATGGTCCCTACGAGTTTATCAGTTGGTAAAATGTCTCTTTAACTTTTATGATTTGTTCAAAATTTAAATATTTGTAAGATTGATTAATCATACACGCAATACTAATCAGAAGTTTTTATTTATTTTTTAAAACAAATGGAAACAAGTTTAGATAAAGCATTAAGTTTTTATTTTTTATAAAAATTGATGTAGTTTTTATTTCAGTTTTTGGAAAAGTATTTCAATTTATTTTATGTTTAATCATGTTATATTTGTATTATCGAATATATGCTTTTTGTTTCACATTTAAACAAACGAAAACAAACTAATCTTCTAAAAAAAGAATACAAATACAAAAATTTATTTGTTTATCATTTCATGTTTACTTGTTTGTTTGGCTAGACTTAAACAAACAAACACAAACATGCTTAATTCTTAATTTTTTATTCGATTCGTTTACAGCCCTGAGGGTGCACAAAGCTTCACTATTCCCTTAACTTAATTACTCATTCAGATTGGATTAACAAAACAGACGAGCCGGGTCAAGTTAAGTAACAAGTTAAAATCAGTTTGGTAAACAAAATCAACTGATAACTTTTACACAGTTAAACCATAAAACCAAACAAAATTATTTGTACATAAGTAAATCATCAACAAGTTTCAACAAATTAACTAATTTATCAACAAATGTCATTATTTGTTAAATTATTATCAAAGTTCAACAAATATTAATCAAATAAATTAGACTATTTATCGACAAGTTTCATTAATCGAACTATTTTCCTAACTAACAAAATGACACTAGCTATTCTCAAGTCTTAGGTCCAGATTTGACTTTATACCAACAATAAGTTCATCTCTCAATTGTTGATAAGGTGTTTAGTCTCAATTTTTACAGTCATTCACTCAATCAACAACATGATAGTGATGAAACAATTAATCTTGTTTGTATGTCAACAAAAAGGATGGATAAGATTCAAGATTATGGCCTAAATATAAGTGGGATACTGGGATTGCATTGCATTTCCATGATCTTGTATTCAATTCTGCTTGTTAGGTGCATGTCCACATTTGTAAACTTTTGAAATGGAATAAATATGTTATTTGAATTTTCTGAGGCTAAATGTGAAATCCAACTTTAAAGAAGCTTGTAGAAACCCTAGTGCCAATGAACAAGTGTAAGAGCTAGCAAACCAAGAATCTTAGGCCTGTTAATGGGTCAGATCTTGCCCCAGATCCGATCCGATCTGCCCTATTTATTGGATCCAATGGGTCTAAATATTGGATCCATCGCCCCAATAAGAGATCCAATAGGT
>JAUEJL010077677.1:0-15683 GCA_032274825.1 Drosophyllum lusitanicum
AATAGATCCATCCAACTTAGAAAACCCTAAATAAAGAAAACCCTAACATGTTGGATATCTCAAGAAAGATTTCCATCGTAGCTTTTGAAATGACAGTTGCTACAACGACGTTGGTGGTGGGAGAAACCTGTCGACAGGGGCGTGAGTCGGAGAAACCTATCAAACAACATCGGAGTGGATTTTGAAGCGACGGCAGTGAGTGGATCTTGAATAGACGACGTTAAGGTGATGGCGGTGGTGGTCGTCAGACTATGAAGGCGGTGGTAGTCGTCAGACTTTGAAGGCTGTGGTGGTCGTCGGACTATGAAGGCAAATGAAGATGAAGATGTGGTGGGTCTTGAAGATTTCAAAACTAAAACTAGGATCTGTGTTGTATTCCTCCATGTCGTCGGACTATTAAGATGTGGTGGGTGTTGAAGATTTCAAAACTAAAATAGTTTGAAGATGAAGATGAAGATGTGGTTGGTGTTGAAGATTTCAAAACTAAAATTAGGATCTATGTTGTATTCCTCCATCTCGTGGTTGCAAAAACCCTTAACATTGTTGTAGATCTTGTAGAAATAGGATAAAATCACCTTTAGCTTGGCCCTTCATCTTTATGGTGGTGGTGGATGGCTATGAAAGGACAAGAAACCTGCTTGTGTTCTTGTTTTTCTTTAATTAAAATTATGAAAATAACAAAAAATAATAATAAATAGGGAAACCGGTTGATGCCAATAGGTGACCTGCATATAATGTACGAGATTTAAAAGTTGATTGTATTAATTATTAAAAAAAAGTTCGTTGCATACAATGGTAGTTTAACTAAAGTTGGTTGTATTTTGAAGCAATTTGCCCAAAATTAAATGGATATGGATGTGGATATGACATTATCCAATCCATATCCGATCTATTACCATCCCAAGTCATGAGCAAAATCTACGGAGTAAACTCTATGATGTGTGTGAGACTGTGAGTGAGTTGACATATGATAAGTGTGTGTGAGGAGAGAGGGCAATCAACAATACCAGTATAAAAATGTAAATAGTAAATTAAAATATAAACATACCAAGATAGAAGTGTTCTAACAGGTATAACAAAAGGTTGTGTAATAATGTGAGAATGACGTGATAATGATATATCTCATGTGATATTACATGCTAACTAGACATGTTACTTAGGATGAATTTGCCTATTATGCCCCCAATGGTAAAAAAAAATATGATTGTCCCAGTGTAAACAATGAAAGGGGTGAAGTGAGATGCGTATTTTCTAATTAGTAAGATGAGAGAAAGGAAGTGATATGATACTAATATTGAGTTGGAATTAGTACCGAAGAGAGATAAAGGGGTTTGGTGGTGTGGTAGCGCGGTGATGGATGGCTGTCTTGAAGAAGAAGGGGATTGTGGTGGTGGTGATGTGGATCCGAGAGAGAAAAGGAGTGAAAGAGGGTGATTGTTTAAGTTTAATAGTAGGTGAGAGATATTTATTTGAAGAGAGTTTCCGTGTTTGTAACAAGGATAAATAGAAAATTGATCAAAATATTATTGGATTAACGATCAAATTAATTGAAATTAGTGCAAATGATCAAAAGTGAAAATCACAATTTATTCTTAATAATAGACCGAAAAATACGCAAAACATTTTACCTTTTTAAATCAACGCAAACTAAGTTTTACTACTAAATGTAATTACCTTAGAAGTTTGTTTCATGAAGAAACTCGAATTCTATTCCGTAGGTAAGATATTAATATCCTATGGTAATTTGCATCAATAGAAGTCCTTATATTGTTTGTTGGCTAGGAATGTTTTAGAAGTAGATGGTAAATTAACTCTTGTAATATATATAATGATAATGATAGATTAGATGTAAGTTTGATACATAAGTTTTTTTTAAATGATAAATATTGAAAAGATTGATAATCATGGCCTTTAGTGATGTGGATAAGAATAAAATAAATATAATTTTAGTTTTTTAAAATAGTAACCTTCTTTAATGTATAGAAAGTTGAAACACAATTAAAAGATAAGTACGAAAATTATGGAAAGTTGATTATAAAAACATTAGTTATAATTTCTATTTTTAAAAACTAAAATTATAAAAAGAATTTAAAATAAAATGCATGATTAAATATTAAATAAAAAGATATTATAATTATAAAACACGAAAAAATAAGAATTTAAAAAAATATCGACAGATCGTATCAACATCTAGACCAGCGATAGAAACATCAATATGAGGTTAAGGGCAGACATGACGATATAAAAGTGGTATAATAATACGAGTAGATATGATTGTATCTCTTGTACAAGTTATCAATCAGTATTGTTATAATTAGATCAATAATGTCAAGTTTATATTGGTTATTATAAGAAAAATTAAAATGGTTATAAAATATTTCAAATGATAAAATTAAAAATTAGATTAAAAATATTTTGAAATTTTATAAACGGTAAATTTAATATTTGTAAATTTGTTTCGCAAATATGATATATTACGGTTTAAGAAGTATATATTTGAAATTCCTCTAATAATTTTGATTTGATTTTGACCGAAAAAAGTCAAAACTAAAATTCCAATTTTAATTAAATGCATGATTACAATTGAGCAATTTTAATTAAATGCTAGTTCTTAATAAAATTTTACTGTTAAAAAAGAAATTAAAAAACTCTTTTGACATTTTACAGTAAATCGTCTTTTATATATATAATAATAAAAGCAATTTAATACTATAAATTAATCATCATAGATTTAAAATTGTGATTAGCACGTGTACAATTGACCATTACATTACAAAAACATATTAAAGTACATCTAATTTAATGGAAATATTAAATACGAGGAATTAATTAATTAATTAGTTAAAATAGAATTAAACATCATTAATTCACTTCACCATACCACACACTTATCTAGAAATTAAGAAATTATATATAGAGTTTGTTTGTATTTTATTGTACGTTTATTCCGGCCAACAACTTTGTTGTTTGCATTCATAATATAAATCCAGTTTGCCCAACAAATAAAAACAAGAGAGAATTTCATGCCACTCCAATCCAAGCAACCCAACGACATCTTCATACACAAGACTTAATGCGACTGTGAGGTTCTGTGTGTTTAACAAATTTAATTCGTACGTTGCTAATTAAACATGGAAGCTGGAGCTAAACACCAGAAGTTAGAAACTAAAAGTCTAAAAGCTAAAACTTTTGTTTGATAAACGAATTAATGTCTAATTGTGAGTCATTAATGATGTTACAAACAGTTCTCGTACGAAAAACAGTTCTCGTTTGAACTTTTTCATATAGGGGAGGGTTCAAACGAGAACTGTTTTTCATACGAGAACTGCGAGAACCAATAAAATCTATTTATCTTTAATGAAATATCTTCTAATATTAGTAAAAGTCTAACATAAATAAAATCTATTATACAATCATAACAACTGATTTTAATAAAAAAAAATTAATTATCACATCTCAACCATCTATTTTGATAAAAATTAAAACTCAATTTTGATTTTTCTTGGTCAAATTTGATTCTTGATTTTAATTTAAATCAAATTAATAGAGATAATTTCATATATGTTTTTTCTAAATCATAAAACATCGTATTTGTCTACCATAATTTACAAATATCATATTTGCTGTTAATAACATTTTAAAATATCATATTTAACAAAACTCTTAGTTTTATCATTATAAAATTAATAATTTGTATTCATTTTAGATATCACGTTTCTTGTGTCACATCTATCCTCTCACTTGCATCGACGATTCCACCGTTAATCTGTATATTGACGCCGTCTATTGTTATTTTTTTAAATTCTCATTTAATAATTTTTTTTAATGTTTAATATTTATCATTTTATAATCAACCCTATTATCACACGGATATTTAATCTAGTAATATGTTATCCTATTAACCAAATGATAATTAATTCTGAACTTATTTGATAGTACTTATAAGTATAATTGACGATGACATATGAAAAGGTTAATTATATATATATATGGTTGCCGGTAAGTGTAACCGTCATTAGATAACTTTCATTCTTAGCCGTTAGATCATGTTAACTTTAATCACAACCGTATAAGTCTTGAATTTAGCCAGCCATTGGATCAATCTCTCATACAATCTGGGCCCTTGATTATGAATGTAAAACTGCTATAAAAAACGTGTTTCATTGAGCAGTTAAACAAAAACTACTGACCTTAGTGGGGTAGTTTTTTCTGGACCACCACCCATCTCCCGAACCCTCATCTATCTCCACATCCACCACCCAACTGCTACCACCATCGATAATTCTCCTAAACACCTCCTCGCAATCTGCAACACACACACATATGCACTCATACCTCAGGCCATCCCTCGTATCTGTCTCCTTTCTTTTTTTATCTCAGATATCTCTCATTTCACTCTCAGATCTGTTTGATGAAACCCTGTGGTGGTAAGAATGCCAGAAAGAAACCCCTTAGATCTAAACAAAGAAGACAAAAAAATGAGAGGAGATGATGGGTCAATCGGTGATTCTAGGGTTCCTCAAAGGAAGAGAAACTGACGACAATGGCGGCGGCATTGGGACGAATTGTAGAGAGAATCACGAGTGTTAGAGTGAGGGGCTTAGGGAATCGCCTCTTCTGTTGTTCGTCAAAGGAGGAATTGAAGATGATGGTGTCGATGTCGGCGGCAGCAGATGCTGGAGCGACCGCCGGAGGACGAGACCCTGGTGGAAGCCGTAGGCGACGAGAGACTGGTGGTGGAGGCCGTCGGCGATGATAGCTTGGTGGTGGAGGTCGTCGGTGACGGAGTGCCTGGTGGTGGAGGCCGGCGGCGGCAATGGTGGTGAGAAAGAAAAGGGGGCTGAAGCTTGTGTTTATAAGTGAGAGATCTGATGAGCTTTAAAAGAATTTAGTGTTTTGTAAAATACAAGAAGGGAATGAAACGTCACAGACTCACAGCACCTACCCTTTTTTGTGAACTAAGGTAGAAATTTATATGTATTTATAGCCCTATTATTTCATGCATTTTCCTAATTTTGAAATTTGTAAAAATGGAAACAATTACAAAAACTTTACATAATTTGAAGGGCGTATGGTATATAAATATTTCTTTCCTTTTGTTATATTATAATTTGAAAACTCACAAACGTGAGTTTATTTCTTTTATTCTTTTATTTCTTTTTTGTTATATTAAATAGGTATAAAATATGTTTTCCAATAAAAAAAGGTGTATAATTGTATATTAGTTTTTGTGAATTGTAACATTTAATAATTCTTAGTTATTATCTTTTATTATTATTTACTAGATTAGATGTCCGTGTGATACACAGTTTGATTTATAAAATAATAAAAATTAAATATTAATAAAAATATATCAAATAATTATAAGACATAAAAGAAATAAGAATTTAAAAGAATAATAAATAAAAAAAATTAAAAAATATTATATACTAAAGGATTTAAAAAAAAAAATTTAATGAGAGTGGACGCTTAATTAAAAATAATTAATAAATGAAACGATTATTATAAGCATTTAAAATTAATCTTCTAATTTGATAAGTTAGGATTCTCTAATAATTTTTATTTATGTTAGTCTTTTATATATATATTAGAAGATTTATCTCATATTTTTATTTATTGTTTAAATTATTCTTACGATAATTACTAATTTTATAACACTAATTTTATTAATAATTATTATCTTTTATTATTATTTATTATTTAAATTTTTACATACATAGAAGATTAAATATTAATCAAAATAATGATAATGCAATAATAATTTTTTTGTTTAATTGCATTAAGTATGTTTATTTATGGCTTTTATTTATAGAATATTTATGAAGTGATCTTTATGGCTTTGTTTTTTTTATATATTGCATGTGTTTCTTGTATTATTTAAATCTTATATTTATTACATTTTACTTATATTGTTATTACGATTATAACCCGAACATCGTCCGGGTATTACACTAGTTAAACTAGTGGATCAAAGTAGTTATTAAACTAGAATCATACGCACATAAGAAGGCAAGTTCATTAATGAGTTGATTAACTAGAAAAGTGTATATACATAAAGAATGTTTAATATAGTCCATATTTAATTGATAGTCCGAAGGGACTAATTTTAGTCTTTGGATCAATGGTCCACATTGCATTTTAAAAATTTATGCGAAGTGACATTTTTATAATTTACATGTAATACTTTTACAAATCACATGTGATTGTATACCGAATCAACTACATGGAATTTATTGAACACGACTCTATAGAGAAAAATTGTTGAACAAATTGGAGTCTTTGAACGAAAAGTACTATTAATAATCCATAACTTCTTACATCAATTAGGAAATTGAAACTTTCACTCGATCACAAGGAAAAGTGATTTAAGAGCTTAACTCCAAAAGCATAATATTTTGCTACAATATACCAATTAATTTACTTAAATGAAAGACCCGTTAAAACAACAACTTAATATAAAATAATGATAACCCATATGTATTTTGTATTATAATAATAACTATTTATAGTGTAGTATGTTACAAATAAAAATAATAATGGGCGCTAACATATCTATAAGGTTGAAGGAGCCATCATATACTAAACTCCAATCTCATTTATCTGTGACATATAAAAAAACGAACTAATTAAATTGACTAAATCAACACGTCTTGACTAAAATCTTTAATCGCAATTTCCATCAAAAGATTCTTGCTTATCTTTTTGTTTTTTTCTAAGAAAAAATTAAAGTTTAGGTCCTACCAATTGAAATTAGTACTCACATAACCCAAGTTTTACGTTAAAACCAAATATAGACGACAAATATGTGGTGTGTTTGAAAGCAACTTGAAGCAAAATTTTGTAGTTATATATTGAGCAAATTGCATGAAAATGTTATGAACTTTGTCTTAGTTATCATTGTATACAATCAACTTTGTTTTCTTAAAAATAATACAATCAATTTTCATAATTCTTTGATTGTATTTAAATAACTTTTTTCTATGCCTTGTTTTTAGTTACCATTGTATACAATGAACTTTGTTATAATTCCCATTATATACAACAACTTGAATACAATGGGAGGATTATAAAAGTTGATTGTATTATTTTTTTTAAATAAAAAATTCATTGTATATAATAATAATAAGACAAATCTCGTTGTGTATTATGCAATTTACCCTTATATATACAGACAAAGAGAGCAAGTGTTAATGTTATGTTATAAAGCATACATACTACTAAACGCATGCAATTAAAGAAAATGGTTAATTCAGAGTTTACTAACTCCTTTTTCCTTTTCCTTTTGTTCACTACTTTTTCATCTTCCTCATCGTTAAGCAACATTCATAAATGCTCTCAAGAACAGAGTTATGCTTTGCTTCTCTTTAAACAAAACATTTCATATTTCAATCACTCAACCGATGATTCCAGGTATTACCCTACATGTCAAGATTGGCTTGGGTCCGGTTATTATCCAATTATGAACAACTGGAACACAAACTCGGATTGTTGTCACTGGGATGGAGTCACTTGCAACCACTCTACTGGTGATGTTATTGCTCTCGACTTAAGCTGTGGAATGCTTCAAGGTACTATCCATTCTAACTCCTCCCTCTTTCACCTTCCTTACCTCCGCACACTTAACCTTGCTTTCAATAATTTCATTGGTTCCAAAATTCCACGTGAAATTGGCATGCTTTCTAATACCCTCACACATCTCAACATCTCCAACTGTGGGTTTTCTGGCCAAGTCTCTTCAGAAATTTCACTTCTTCATAAATTGGTTTCTATAGATCTTTCTGAGAATATGTATGACTTTAGGCTTGAATCTAATGTTTTCATCAATCTGCTTCGAAATTCTACTGTTTTGGAAGAACTTTCATTGGCGAGTGTTGATATCTCTCAAGTTTTACCTCCTTATCTTAACATCTCTTCTTCATTAAGATTAATAAATCTTCATGACACTAGATTGCAAGGAATACTACCTCTCTACATTTTCAATCTTCAAACCTTAAAACACCTTGACTTGTCTTCTAACAGCTTCACAGGGCATATCCCTACTGAGATCACACTTCTTCCGAAATTGGTTTCACTTGATCTCACTTATAATGTGGGTGAGCTTGAAATTCAACCTCATATTTTCATTAGATTCCTTCAAAATTCTACCCTTCTGAAAGTCCTTTCATTTGGTAATGTGCGAATAGGTTTGGTTTTACCAACATATCTTAATATATCTTCTTCATTGAAATCACTAGATCTCTCCCACACTGGCTTGAAAGGGAAATTACCTCATAACATCTTCAATCTTCAAAACTTAGAAGAACTTTACTTGTTTGGAAATAGTATCATTGGTCCACTACAAAAAATTAACACTAGCATTCCCCTTAAACAGTTAGATCTCTCTTCTTGTGGTTTGGTAGGGTCCCTTCCCTCTACGTTGTTTTCTCTTCAATCCTTAAAATATCTATCCCTAGGCAATAATAAATTATGTGACCGGATTGATGTTCTTGAGCATGGACCTAATCTACAAACATTTCAAAAACTTGCCAACCTTACTCACCTCGACCTTTCGTATAATAACTTTAGTGGTAATTGGGAGTTGGATACATTGCTATCAAACCTCACAAACCTCGAGCTACTCGACCTCTCATACAGCGGTTTATGTGTTATACCAAATGATGCTAAACGCTATGCCGATTATCACTTCTATTACTTAGGGCTAGCCTCTTGCAAGATAAAAGTATTTCCAGAGTCTTTACGAGCCATGAAAAAATTAATATACTTAGACCTGTCTAACAACGAAATCCCCGGCAACATTCCTAATTGGGTAGCAGAGATAGGAGATCATTTGATTGAGTTGAATCTTTCACATAACTCCATCTCAAGCTTTCCACAAGTTCAATGGGATAGACTACGAAGTCTATATCTCCAGTCCAACAAGATTCAAGGGTCATTCCCCATATCTATTTGCAACATGAACAATCTTGTGGTTTTGGATATGTCCAATAACAGTTTTGGTGGTGTGCTTCCAAAATGTTTTGGAAATATCTCATCCTCTCTTAAAACAATAAATCTCAAGAACAATTATTTTCAAGGAACCATTCCCAATGCATACCATGATTGTGGAAGTTTGGAGGGGTTAATTTTGAATGGAAATCAATTGGAAGGAGAGGTTCCATGTTTTCTGTCCAAATGTCAATTTTTGAAAGTAGTTGATCTAGGGAATAACAATTTAAATGGCACATTCCCTTACCTGTTAGGAAAACTACCCAATCTGCAGGTTCTTGTCCTTAAATCAAATAATTTTCATGGTCCCATTTTAACCCCTTCTTATGATAAACTCCCATTTCAAAGTTTGCAAGTTTTCGACTTATCTAATAATAGCTTTGTAGGACAACTCCCTAAAATGTATTTTCAAAATTTCAAGGCCATGAAGAATGTGGTGAAAAAGAGTGCAAAACCTGAATATTTGTTTGTTGTTGGCATGTATTACTCTATCACTATCATAGTTAAAGGGGTGGTGCAAGATTTTCCACAAATATTTGTTCACTACACAATTATTGATGTATCCGGTAACGAATTTCAAGGCGAGATTCCAAACATCATCGGAAGTCTTAACTCACTTAAAGTGCTTAACTTATCCCACAACTACCTCAATGGTCAAATCCCACACTCTTTTTGTAGTCTATCTGAGATTGAATCTTTAGACCTATCTTCGAACCAACTCATAGGAGAGATCCCTAGAGATCTTGCAAACATTAAGGGTCTTGAGGTCTTAAATCTTTCTCAAAACCATCTCATAGGACGTATTCCAGAAGGAACACAATTTTCCACATTTGATGTAAGCTCATTTGGAGGGAATTCAGGACTGTGTGGGTTTCCTTTGCCAAAGTGTGAGCGTTTGGATTCCCAACATCATAAAGGTGATGAATATCATGATCATTATGATGATGAGAGTGGATGTACATGGAAAGTGGTGTTATGGGGATATGGATGTGGAACCTTAATTGGATTAGTGTTGGGATATCTTATGCTCTCAACCGGAAAACCAAAGTGGTTCAATAAAATTTCCGATTCACTAGAGCATATGATCTTGAAGAGGAGAAAGAAGAGAAGGTTTGTATATATCGGGAAATAAAATTAGTTTCTTAAAGGTACGTGTTTTACATTTTCTTTTTCTTATTTTACCAAATTCCACAAAACATCTTACTCTATTTTTTCCTACATTTTATAATTTTTTGGATCCCGGTAAAAATTTGTAGGGTTTGGATGAAGCTGGACCATTTGGAACTATGAAGTTGCAATTAACCTTCCAAATTATTATATTTGGAATAATATGTTGTTAACAAATTAAGGATGTTTTCTTATCATAATGGTCATAGCATCATTGGGTACAGTTTGTGTCAATTTTGATATCGCGTGGGAAATGATTTGTACACAATAAAGATTTTTCATACATAAAAATCATGACCCTTACTTGTTAAGATCGACACACCTAAAACAAGCGTTAGAATAAATACGGATAACAATCAAGGAAAGTAACACGATAGAAGATATAACGTGGTTCGGTCGTCGGGGTCACGATCTATTATTGAGAGTGTTTGATGTACATATGAATAAACCCTAGGCTAGATATTTATAACCAAACAAGAAAACCAATGTTGCCCTAATCCTCAATTAAGAAGCAATAATTAACTTAATTAAAAAATCTCCACAGCCGCCAAGGACCAAAAATGATGTCCGACCAAATGCCCATGCCCCACTCGCTGACTCCATAGCGTGTGCCCTTGTTGCATACCGAGCTCCATTCCTTTTCAAGTTTTCCTGTTTTCAAATATTTTCCAAGCCTTTCAAGTAATATCCCAACATTACTATCCTTCTAAATTTGTAAACTGTTTTTCATTTACGTACTTAAGGGTATTATTATCTAAAGCAGCACACAAGTTACACCTTAACGAACAAAACTCATAAAGAACCTTTCAAACCTTGAGATTGAACATCTCTATGTATAAATATGTGGTGCATGCATTTAATGTGTGTATTTAAAAAGTAATCCATCTATATCCTATTCATTTAATGTGTTAGATGAATACTTTTTCAATTCTCGAATATTGTTCGACTATGGTTTTCGAATACGGTTTTTGTCTACGGTTTTCTAATATGATTTTCGACTAAGGTTTTTGACCATGGTATTCACATACAAAATTTAAAACTAAATGATTTAAAATGATGCAAAACGAAATTCTAATAGTACTTTTCCGATTCTCAAATACTGTTTTCAACTATGGTTTTCGAGTACGGTTTTCTAATATGGTTTTCGAATACTATTCTCGACCATGGCTTTCAAGTAGGAAATTCAAAAGAAAATGATTTGAAATGATTCAAACGAAATTCTAATATTTAGGAATGATAAAAATAATAATTGGATAGATATGATATTTCTTAATTTTGAAAATTAAATTGGAAAAATTTAATACTTCAATAAAAGTATATGAATCAATTAAAAACTTAAAACATGACTGTAATTTATTTATTTATGTTAAAATTTTATAAAATAGAAATAAACTATCTATTATTAAAGAACTAGATTGATGACCGGGTGTTACACCGGTTTGTTTAAAAAAGATACTTATTTAACATTAATAATAATATATTAAATAATTATAAAACACATAAGAAATGAAAATTTTAAAAAAAGGTAACATACGACAGAAACGTGATATAATGATATGAAAAGACATGATTGTATTTTTTATACAAGATATTATCATTATTGTTATAATTAACACAATAAGGTGAAGTCTTTATTATAATTAAAAAGAATTTAAAATGATAATAAAATATTTTAAAATGCTAAAATTAAGAATTTAGATAAATATTATATTTTCAAATGTTATAAAAAGTATGATATTTGTAAATTTGGTTGACAAATATGATATTTAAAAAAAAATTCTTCTACTAATTTTGATTAATTTACACAAAACTCACCAATCTTTTCTCTTTTAAAAAACTTCTTGTAATTTATTTCAAAACCCCCAAACATTTCTTCGGCTTCCAAGAACTACAACACCAGTTACACCACCCAAACACCGTCCACGCAACCCTATGCCATGTCGCCATGCGTTTTTTTTCCTTTGAAAAGGGGTGATATATGTCAATTTTGGTGATGCTTGCAATAGACTGTATGAAATATGTACAGGGTTGTAAACAAACCGAATAAACATGAATGAAGCTTGTTCGTGTACGTTCGTTTCTTTAACTTTAGCGGAACAAATAAACGAACACGACTCCTATTCGTTGATTAAACTTTAGCTGAACAAATAAACAAACACAAACGATAAATGAACGAGCTTTTGTGTAAGATTGTTTAAAAGATTGGTTTAGTTCATGTACTTTTTTTTGTTCATTTAAATGATAAATAAATGTAAACGAATGAAGATATACTAGATTGCAAATCCAACATTATTGAACACAAATAAACACACACATAATATATATTTATATAATATAAATGAATGGATAACCGAACATTCACGCACATAAATGAACGAACGAGCGCTCTGTTCGTGTTGGAAATCTTGTTCATGTTCGTTCATTTATTAAACAAACGAATATAAACGAACTTCCCGCCGAAAGATTTTACGAACGGTTCATTATCGGTACCTTCATTTACAACCTTGACTATGGAGATCAATTTCTGAGTTGTCAGTCTAATTTTATATCGACAACAGTGCAAGAAATCTCCATGGATGAGCAGAGTAATTCAGTTGTAGTGATGAACACAAGGACGTATAGAATTCAAGTTTCTAACACTAAGAAGCCAATCGTACGTCTTCTACCTTAATTAATCTCGCCAAGAAACACATAAACCGTTGCAACAACGTGAAGCTTACAGCCTTGGGAACGGCCATACCAACTGTTATAATTTCCGAGATGTGCTATCGATTCTGGTTCTTATGATTCTTTTGTTGTCCTATGGGGTCATTATTGGTAAATTGAAGCAAAAGTGATCAATCTTTCAAACTTCTTCAATGGTTTGAATAATATTGTTTGTATATGAGCTTTCTTTTATATGCTGATAAACTGTACGATGAAATGCCTATAAAACAAAATTATCCTTAAAGTGCACTTTTTTGGTTTCTGATTGTGGGTTTCACTTTTGCATCTAAGTAATATATCTATTTAATACAAACATGATAGCTTTCTACTGGACAATGGAACTAATATGTATGCTTATCTAATAGACAAAGTTAGGGTTAAAAATCTGTTCCTAGAGTAGATTATTTTTCCTATTTAAGACTTTTTTTTGTCACACATAGTACATTGAACTAGTATGAAATCTTAGTGAAGTTTTTTTCTATTTATGGTTTTTTTAGTATACTTTTTTATATGTATCCATCATTAGGCTGTATGATGCAACCTAAAAGACATCGAAAGTTTTGACCGTCCTAGGTTACACCTTGTTCACGCATTCTTGCTGCATTTCTGTTGTGGAAAGTTAATACTTTTCTCTACATTCTTGTAAGTTATCACGATTTAGTGTAAAAACGAGACAATCTCAAAAGAAAAAAACCACCCATGATTCTGTTTTTGGTATACTTTTCGCCTATCATCTTAATTCTCATGGTGGGCTCGTGTTGTTCATCATATAACTTCCCTAAGATGTGAAAACTGTGTTGTGTAAATCCCTTCAGTACTTTTTCATTTCATGATCAATAAAGTATGAAAGAGAGAAAAATAAAGTATACCAAATACAGATTTAAAGTTAAAACTATACCAAGTACTTTTTCCTTTCATGATCAATACACAGATTTAAAGTTGAAACAGAGCACCTTGCAACAATGCAACAAGATCACAACTGTTTATAGATTGTTAAGTTTTCATTCAATTGAAAGAAAGTTCTGATAAGCACAAATAATAAGAGATCACATGAGATGAGTTTATTTGAAAATTTCCACTATCTCTGTGTAACACAAGTTCATCTCCACATAATCCACTGAAACTAAGAAAATGAATCTGCTAATTTGTAATCAAAACTTGAAATTATCAATCTGTTCTCCAAATTCATCTTAACACTCCATCTTTAGAACAAATAAGATAACACAAGTAATAATTAAAATCCATTGATTGTTGACATCACTGTAAGTGGATCACATTTCATCAACTCTAAAACTCAAGAGAGGGTGTTAACAATCTCAAGGCATTCAACTGCAGGCACACATTTGCAGAAGATATAAACTGAGATCAAAACTTTTATTCTTCATATCTTCAATATTTTGAGCACACATATCCTCATCAGCTCTGTTTTGAGTTGAGCAAAAGGTGCAGATCCAAATAACTAATTTGGTTGTATAGAAGTAGAAACTAGGTTTCTCCACAGACGACAGAAATCGAGAATCCATTCACAGAAGCACCATAAACCAGCAATTAGCACATAAACACAAATATGAGTATATAAGTAATCCTTCCTCTAATACATCACTAACTTAAAAATAAAATGTTAAAATCGGTCTTATTATGGACCAAATCAGAGGAGTGTTTACTAAAAAAATAAAAGGAAAGTGTGCCATTGGAGGGTTCTATCAAACAAGAGTGGGCTGATATATTAAAAATCAGAAAAAGACTGATTTATTAAAAATCAGAAAAAGAAATACACAATTCATAAACATTATCAAGTCACAAACTTAATATGCAAAGACTGATATATTAAAAATCAAAAAAAGAAATTATACAAAGTTTCTTGCATGAATTGCGTAAACATTGGTTGCCTATGTTAAATGACTTCAGTATTACTTTTTCCATGGTTTTCCTTTTGAAAGACCGTTTTTCTTTTGGCTATTGTTTTTAATTTAACACCGAATCTTTGGAGGTTTTAGGGGTTGAGGAATGATAATGATAATGATTAATATTGTTTAGTTTGGTGGAATATAATCAATCATTACCCATTATTGAGTAATGAACCATTCCCTAAAAATTGGGGTTAATGAATTCTAGGTAATGGATTAGCTATGTATCTGTCTACACATTACACACTACACCAATCACCACCACCAATTTCGGTCCTACCACCTCCGGCACCACCACCAACCGCCACTGCCGTCGCCTCCGCCTTCGCCACGGCCACCACCACCACCACCACCGGCCGCAATCACCATACCATCGTAAACTAGTTGCACAATCACCACCCCTACCGCCACCACCAGCACCACTAGTCACAGTCGCTGCCATCATCACCATAGCTGGCCTGCCACTGATCTCCACCTTCATCGAAAACACCGTCTTCACCACCAGCATCGCCATAGATTCAAATGTGCATTGGTCCACCGACCGTCGCCACCACCACTACACTCTACCACCATTCTTCCACCACCACCACCACCACCTCTACTGACTACCACAACCACCTCCCGTAACCATCACCGGCGTCGATCTCACCCACCATAACTAATTTCCTTTAACTGTTACCTTAACTAACATCGCCGTCGCCACCACCGACCATCACTGTAACACCCCGATTTCGAGAACCAGATTTTTCTTTTTAAAATATTAATTTATCAATTTCATTTAAATACGCAGCGGAATATAAAACCAGTGGCTATTCATATACATTCAAAAGTTGCCACATGTATTGTTTGGTGTTACCATTACTGAACCGGCCAACCATTATCTGTTTACATGCATACATATATCATGTCAGAGTTTAA
>JAUEJL010077688.1:0-15679 GCA_032274825.1 Drosophyllum lusitanicum
TATATAAACCGACCAGTAGCTGTTTATTAGCACTTAAAATTAGAAAGTCATTTATTATAAGAGTAACGTTATTGCAACAAAGTCACATGTTTACAAGTAGTCCACGGACCATATATGGTGTGACATGTTGATTTACGAAGTATGGGAGAATAATGTTATGATTAAGTGATTGTCAACTTACATAATGGCTACTATAAAATGTTTGATTAATTTGGACAAGTATGGTTAAATTCATAAGATTAGAAGTGCCATAATATCATAATAATTATACTACATATAAGTATAATAAGTGAGATGATTTAGAAGATAATAAATATTAAACATTAATAAAAATATATATTAAATAATTATAAAATATGAAAGAGATGAGGGAGTTTAGAAAATAGTGACAGACGGCGTCAACACTCACACCAATAATGAAAGCGTTCACGCGAGGTTGAGGGTAGATGTGACAGCAGAACAATGGTATCATGATACGAAAAAATATGGTTGTATTTATTGTATAAGTCATCGATCATTATTATTACAATTAGGGCAATAGGGTCAAGTCCTTATTGTTTATAATTAAAAATTATTATAAGATATTTTTATAATGATAAAATTAGAATTTGGTTAAATATGATCATTTGAAATATTTTAAACCGTAAATATGATATTTGTAAATTATGGTAGACAAATATGATGTTTTAAGGTTTAAGAAGGACATATATGAAATTTCTCTAATAATTTTGATTCAATTGATAATCAAGATTGAACAATTAAATTTATTTTATTAAATGAAGGGTTTGGATATTTTTAAGAGTAAATTAGGAATTCGTCACTATGGTATGTACAAAACTTCACTTTTCATCATTTAGTTTTCAAAATTACATTAACAGTCACTGTGATTTACATTTTGTTACGAGTTTAGTTCTTTTGCTAAGTTGTTAGTCTCTACCGTTAAAGACCCTCATGTGCTTTGCACATGAGGGTATATTTGTCATTTTCACTCTAATCCATGTTACCAAACACATTTATCATTTCTATGTAGAAAATAAAAGAACACCTTCATTCCTCCTTTAAAACTCAATGGCTATCTCTCTCTCTAAACGTGGAATAACACGTACCACCAAAACCTTTCTCACCACAACCACTAACGTTGGTCCCTCCCTCTCTCTTTGCCCTCTAACACCACCACCACCAGGCATCTGGGTTTAAAAAAGTGAAGGCTTCATCAATCTAGGCAACTAGGCTTCATCACTGTGGTTCTATTTTTGTTTGATTTTGGAAGTTAAGGTTTGGTTTTAGGGTTTACCGATCTGGCTTTTTAATTTTTTTTATGCCTTTGGGGTTGATGTTCTTGATGCACCCCTTTTTACTTGAATAAAATTAGATTAAGGTTCTATATTCTTGGTTCATTCCTTTTCTCTCAAAAATTTGATTTAGGTTTGATGTTCTTGCCTTTATTCTTGTTTGTTTTAAATGTTTATGTTCTTGGTGCATCCATTCATCATATGTGGTTCTTAATTAGAGTTCTATTTTCTTCTTGGTTCATCCCTTTGTCGTCTAGGGTTCAATATTCTTGGCTCATCCCTTCATCATCTGTGGTTAGCTTTTAAAATCTTTTCCCTAGAATATTAACTTGTTCTTCCATGTACATTAGTTAAAGTATCTAGTTACAGATGTGGCCGATTTTTGATGAATTTTAAAGATTTGAATATGTGATTAACCGATAATATGAATTATTGAAAAAATATATATATATATATATAATATAGAAATGGTGTTTGATAACTAGAATAACCATTGAAATGACTAAAAATACTTGCACATGAGGGTTCTTTAACGAAAAAGGTAACGGTACTTATCATAAATGAACCAAATGTTCACCGAATTTTATTTGATTCTTTGGTTCTTTTTATTCATATTGCTTTTTGCCTACTTCATATAGTCGTCTCAGCGATGGTGATTTTGTAGTCATGGACTCATGGATATACATCATAAGCCCAAGATCGAAAATTCAAATCCTAACTCACATTTCTTGTTTATTTACGTGATTTAGCTAACTTATATCGACCACGAGACAAGTTAATAGTGAATCATTTCAATATGTCACCTAAAGAATAGTTTGTTCTTGTTATTTTTAAATGACATATATGTCGAGTTTGATATATATAATACACAAATTCTATAACATACATTGCAGCTACAGCAAAAACATAGAAACAACTTTTACCTCGAGAGCTAATATACATGTTAACTTAAAAATAAGCTAATAAATCAATAACAAAATATCAAACACCCAAAATACTTGTTTATCAACTAATGATATCTTGTTTAATAATACTCACGATTAGCACCAAATATATGTAGATTACAGATGTAAATACCTTTTATTTAATAGATTTATGTAATTTTGTTAAGATCGATATCTTATTATGTATTGTTTTAGTTTTTACAAGATCAGATCGAGATCGTAAGGACAGATTTCTTAGTTTCTTTTATATGTGTAGTAATATATATCAAATAGTAATTTTATGATAAACTAATACAAGATTCAACATTTAAACATGGTATTAATTCAAGAATATAAATTCTAAAGATTTTATTAGCAATTAAGATTATGATATTATTAATTAAGATTATAGAATAATATACTTAAAAACTTTATGAAATCTATTTTTATATGTAATTTAACGGGGGTTATGTATTTATATTTTCTATGTTACATTAACAAAATTATTATATTGTAAATTTTTTATTTGAGTCACTCTAGTTAAGTAGGATTGAATCGGATTGAGATCTATAGATATTATGATTAAAATCAAGATCTTATGCCCTGTAAATATCCTACAAAAATGTGTATCATTTTTACTAGATATAATTATAATATTTAAAGATCAATTTCGAGATCTATAAATTTATAAGTATTGCTCCTAGCTCGTTAAATATTAAATAATAAATTAAAAAACAAAATAATAATAACAACCAACTTTAAAATTTTAAAAATAATTGTTACTATCGCATACAACAACTTTAAAATTTTAAAAATAATACAATTAACTTTTATAATTCTATCATTGTATACAAACAACTATTTATGTGTGTGTTGTTTAGTTACCATAACTTACATGGTATACAACAAGCTATATACAATGTGAGAATTATAAAAGTTGATTGTATTATTTTTAAAAAAATAAAGTTAGTTGTATATGATAACAACTAAGAAAAATTTTATTGTTTTTTAATACAATTTGACCCGTTAATATCATATAACTTAAATAACAAAATATGAAATGAAAGGTAGTTTAGTCGGAAATGCGAGTCTATGTAACGAATCATTTTCCATAAAAGCATTTGGCCAAACATCGATTCCAGTCCAGTAACACACAATTGAGGATCGAAAGCAGCTGGAATCTATACAGTCAAGATGATCGGAGCTGGGAAGATGAAACAGTATTCAAATGTGCTCGATAAGCCCCTTAGCAAGGGTAGACAAGAGGTTCTTTCATTTCTCTTGTCTCCAGATCTCAAATCCACCGTTTCTTTATTTATACTCCTTTTCTTGATTTCGTCTTACAATTCTAAATGTCGATCACGATTATTTTCATACTTTGAGTGGTTTTGCTGTAAAGTTTTTTTTAGGGTTTATATTGGAAGGGGAGAGCAAGATGTGAATTTGTATGAATCTGAAATTATTTCGTGTCTAAATATTCTCGCAGGTTAGTTTGAGTGCGTTTGCTTACTTGTTTTCAGAGATTGTTCAGTATAATCAAACTCAAGTTGACAACATCGGAGAACTAGAAAGGAGGTAATCTTTTTCTAAATTTCTTTTTTTCAATAGTCATGTTACCATGATGTATTAATAGCCAACAATCTGAGATTGATGTGTTCTTTTTACAAATTTTGTGAGAAATTAAAGTAGATTGTCAAGAATCCTTTGGCCTTTCATCTCAAAACCAATTGGCATCAAAGGAATAATCTTTTTTAGAGCTTGTAAAAGGGTTGGGTTGTTTAATTGGTTGGGGTATTGTATGTGGAGGTAACACATAGACTGTTATACTCTACCTGTGCCGGTTTATCCTAAGTGTCCATGAATTAAGTGAAGTTTACTCAGTTGTCAGGCTAGCAACAACTAGCACACATGTTGATGATCTAGGTTTACTCGAATTTGTAATAGCTTTTATGTTGCTAAACACCAATTCCTAGAGGAAAGTTAAGAAAGCTGTAGCAAATTTTATTAAATGTGAAGTAGACAAATTTCAAAGCAACTAGGAAACTAGTTCTAAACCCTGTTCCACGTCAACGACTTGAGTTTGGATATGGTTTGGCATATGCACATAGTCCATATTTGAAGGCCTTGATGGCATTGAGTGCGTGCATTTTGTTTTTACTATTACGTGGATTACAAGGGCTTCCATCTCAAAACCAATTGTGGTTAGGAAGAGTCACCCTTGGATCTTATATAACTGAAGATCAACTAATCTTGCTTGATGTGGGGCTATCACTTTTGATTATATGATGTGTAAGCTATTCTTATTTTATAGAACTGTGATACACACATCAAAGTCTATATATAGCATCTAATGTAACTACAGATACATTACTGTGAGGTTGTAGTAAAAGGCTATCTCTATGCTTCTGGATGGAAATCAAGATGCTGTTTTTTTAAATCTGGTGCTGTATGGTGTTATGTGATCAGATTGGAGGACGCTGGGTATGCTGTCGGGGCACGAGTTCTGGAACTACTTTGCCATAGGGAAAAGGTGACATAGCATAGCATGGTGCTAACCTAACCTAGCCGAGTCTAACCTGTTTGGGGTTTTGTGAAGAATCAAGTTTCATGCAATTTTATTTATTTATGCCTGCGTTTTAAGTTCATGATACCTTTTACATTTTGTTTTGTTTTTTGGTAATGTTGCAGGGTAATAGAAGAGAGACACGGTTGTTGGGTATCTTGTCATTCATACATAGTACTGTATGGAAGGTTTTGTTTGGAAAGGTTTGTGGTGGTTTCTACTCCCTTCACAGCTTTTTCTTTATAGGGTTTTGTTGAAATTCATTAGAACTGGATATATGGATGGAAGTTATGCTTTTGAAATAGGGAAGGAAAAAAACTAAAATGTCATATTACTTTCGCACTTGTATCAATTTCATAAGGCAACTAAAATGTTTATCATTTACATACTTGTACTTCTATTATCATGAAAGTTAGACTCATAATGGAGATTACAGATTTAAACTGACATAATATTTATGTTATTTAGATGTTAATATCATCATGGTTTTATGTATTTTTCCTCACGTCCTCTTGTCTCAAGTTGATGATTCATGTTAATTTGTTTTATTGAATTTGTACAAAGCGATGTACTTGATATGATTTTGTTTGATAACCCTTTTTCTATTTGAAGTATGTAACTTAAAAAAACTTAAAGTGATGATTCCATGAATTCATTGCTTTTCAGAATCCGCTTTCTGTGTCACACTGCCACAGTTATGTAGCTTTTTAATAATCTGGATGTCCTATTGAAATAAGGCTACATGGTTACGCTTTATGCCTGTATTTACACCGACTTCTGGCTTAATTCATTACATGTGAAAACTATATACCATGTGGTACTGATTAATGATCAAAACAAGTGAATACATAGACAGAGAAAAAGAATCCCAAAACGTATATAATTCTTAATCATAATCGAAGTTTATCTCAAACTGTTATTCTAATTTTAAAATAAAACGTAATAATTATCTTGAAAATAGGATAATCATTGAATTCTAATTATTTGGAAATTAAACTCTAACAGCAACTCAAATCCCAAGTAGAATACCCGATAATTTAGCAATACTAATGTAACTGTTAACTGAGGCACATTTAAGCCATCGGCGTGACCAGTATTGTAATATATTGTATATGTGATGTAGAAATAAGAATAAAAACAAGTGGTATTAATATTGTAGGACAACAGAATGTTGTTAATATACCTTAAAAGGACCAACAAAGGGTTAGGATATGATTTTCAGGTAATCATATGTTTTTATTTTTGCTTTGGTATTAATGAAGCCGCGGGTTATATTTGATTTAGGTGGCTGACTCACTTGAGAAAGGCACTGAACATGAGGATGAATATATGATTAGTGAAAAGGAGCTCCTGGTGAACAGGTAATAAGCTTTTTTTTATTTTTTATTTTCTCATGATTGCTAGATTACAACTTGGACTTGTTTGTTTTGGGTATAGATTTATATCAGTACCAAAGGACATGGGAAGCTTCAACTGTGGTGCTTTTGTTGCAGGAATAGTAAGAGTAAGTCCCCATTATTATTATTAACATTATTAAAAAAAAACTATAAAATGTTTATCACCAGTAAGCCAGTTGTTAGAAGTGGAAACCGAGGAATTGACTTGTTATATTTATTTATTTATAATAAAGGGAGTTCTAGAGAATGCGGGGTTCCCTGCTGTGGTTACGGCTCATTTCGTACCTGTGGAAGGTCAACAACGAGCTCGGACGACCATTTTGATAAAGTTTGCAGAGGAGGTAAAAAGGGACTACCGACTCCTTACATAATTCATGCATTTATTTTCTATCAAAGGAAATGAAATGCAGCAAACTCCCTTCAATTGTTTTGGGAATCTCAGATTTATTACTAGTAATATACACACTTGCTCTGCTTTGCAGGTCCTGCGAAGAGAAGCAAGATTAGGATGATTTGGCTGCCTCAAGAATCAAACATGAAAGCTAAACAATTACTGTCTTCTTTTAGCTGAATTTGAATGTGACATCCATTCTATTCTATTCAAGTCCAAATTGTATTCGGTTTTTCAATATGTGTTTGTGTAAGACGGTGTTTAAGGCAGGCTGGCTGGCTATATTCATACAGGATCTGAGCAAGTGTGTGTGGTTTAGGTGACCCTTCAGGGCCATCCCCTTTGTAGGACCTCAAGTTTTCAAGACTATTGTTTTATTATTATAGTCATAAACCAATTGAAAGAATCATGATTAACCAAGTCCTTCAGATATTCTATATTTAATGTTTTACCCATAAAGTGAAGTGTATTAAAAAAGTTGTTACTCAACACAACACAACACTTTCATTTTTTATTTTTAATTTTATTTTTGTTTCTTATCCCTGGTATATTATATAACTTTTATAATACTTGCAAAAATGCATTAGACATGAAACATAGAAAAATGGTTAAATTATTGAAACAACTTTCGATTGCAATAAGAGTTTAAGAAAACTCACCCTTTATATTTTTACCGAAGATTTTGCTTTCCTTAATATGAATGGTCTTTCTATAAGCTCAACCTGCTGGAGAAATAGCTGCTAGCTAATTCACAACATCCAGGGACCAGAATTATAAGCCTTTGTGCTACTGAATTTGCAACAAAAATAAAAAGGAAGATTTTGAAGTCTATCTTCTAGTGTGTGAAATGACATTATATTTTTATTTTTATTTTTAAAAATAAAAATATCAAGAAAGAAAGAAGAGCAATTGGATCAAGGGGCAATTCATTCTTCCAAATATGAAAATATATGCTCAATTAACAAGATTTTGAGGTCTGATCTTGTTTGTGGTGTACAAAAAACAAGGTAACTCTACCACATTTCACATGTTTTAAAAAAACAAAGAATTAAAACCAAATATCAGAAGGCAATGGCACATCTGACCCCACATATAGTCTTTCAAAGAATAAGCAGCAGCAGCATACAACTCAAAACCAATATCACCTCTTTTTTTTCTTTTTTTTTTCCTTTTTTGATTTATAAAGAGTATGAAAGAGAGAAAATCGGTGATTCTTCCATCTCTCCTTTGCACTGCTTCTAAAAACCGGCAGAGCTGCTTTTGGTTATACATTACATTACATTTACTTGTAGAAATTGATGATGAGTGTTGAAAACCAACGAGCCACCACATCCCATTATCACTGTCACAAAAAAAGAAAAAAAAGTACCAACAGAATTTGTGAGCATGTTATGTCCTTAATCAATTAATGCTTACACTTGTTCAGAAAACAAATTAAGAATAGGTTTTCACAATGAAATTCTCAAGAAAATAAGACTTGCGAGCCCCAGTGCACAATGATTTGGTTGTACCTCTTTTGGTCCACATATCCAAACAAATATACTTCTTAATCAACAAAATACTTGGAAGAAACTCTTAGTGCTGTTAATTTTCTATCCAATTGGGTTAACTTAACAGGTTGGTATGGCAGGATGAGCATATACAGTCGGATATAATGAATCAATAAATATCAAAGCAAGATTTCTCTTTTTTTTTCCTTTATCTAATGAATGTAATGAGTTAAAAAAAAATTTAATGCGACATTTAAAGCTTATTTGCATTCCAGACCATCATTTGGTAGTTCAACTAAAGATTTGGGTAATCCATTGAAGTGCGAAATGTAAAACAAGAATTAATTGGCGTATAGGAAAATCAAACAAGCCTAAAACATGGTACTAATGGTGATTAAGCAAAGGACAAAATATGAAAACACAGTACAAGTGTATACTAGGCATTTCTCTTAAATGAACTATAATTTTTATAGCGAAAGTAAATGATATATGTTAAACATATATAAATACTTGTGTGTTTGACTTATAATAGAGAAATGACTTAATCTGGTAAGTCATGAGCAGTAGAATTTTGTTTTTTGACTTATCCCAAAAGCATGACTTAACCAAAAAAAGAGACATAGGGGGTGCTGATTTACCATTACATCATTAAATTTTCTATTCTTATCTTTCTTAAAGATCATACTAGTTTTAACTACAATATTTTTAAAGCCATCCTTTAAATAATTTAAAAAATATAAGAATACTCATTTTAAATATAACTAAAATATTTAATTTTAATCAAATATGTTCATTTTTTATTATTAACATTGAATTCTATCGATCTTCATTATTATTTTTTGAGTTGTTGCATTTTACTAGTTATATGTTAAACATTTAAACAAATTGTACCTGCTACTATCAATTTTATTTCATGTTATTTAAAATAATTTTTTTGAAGAAATAATTCATCAGATGGCAAGTTTTGACATTTTAAACTTTTATTCAAGAGATTTATCACCTTGATTAAATTTTATCCGGCAGTAATTTCTAAAAAATAGGTAACATTATAATTTACTATCATTCAGCACATAAAACAAACAACAATATTAGTTACTCCAAATAGACCTCATTTATCCGGGCACACCGATGATTAAGAAAACAAACATGCCTATGGATACATTCATTCTATCCCTTGCAACTGTTGGTATGAACAATCCAATCATTTAGATGTTCATAAGCAATTATAAAGTTTCAAACCAAAAAGGTTTTAAGGATTTGGCTTCTTTGTTCTTTTCTCCACAATGTAGAAGACTTGAACAAAAAATTTATTTTTAAAATACTAACTTATCTTCTTTTCTTGCATTTAGTAACTCAATTTTGCCATTTTACCATTTTCTACGGCATCATTCTTTCAAACAAACATTTGTATTAGTGTCACACCTTATGTCCACATCTACCTACTGTTTATCAAGTAGTTGACACTTCAGTCCCCTGGGCTAAGGGTTGGCTTGATATGCTTCAGAGATATCAGTTTACAACAAAACCCAATCCTGTTAGAGCAGTTATGGGGGAGGTAAGATGTAGACAATCATACCTCTACACAAAAGTAGAGACATTGCTTCCTACTCAGAGTATGAGTGTGTTACCAATATATCTTGTTTGTATGTGCAATTTGTAAAAATTGTGAATGTTGGATGATGTTTTTATCTATATTGTCAATCAATTATAATAGAAAGAAAAAAATGCAAGTTGAATTAGCTATACCTGTTGATCTGGCTATTGTTTTGAAGGTGAATGCAATGCTTTTTAGTCGATAGGGAGAAGAGCAGGGAGGTTGTTTTGAAGCACCCAACCTCTAGGATAAGTATAACCAAGTTGATGAGGTTCTAGTTCCAAATGAAGATGCCAGTTCATAATTTTTGAACATCCAAAGGGAGTAGCTTCCATTTGACTCTCATCTTCCACCAATTGTTCTATAAATGTGGTCTCCTGAAATGCCACAGTACCAGCAAAGTTTTAAAAAAATGTTTGGTATCAACTTCCAGTTAAATAAAAAAATCCATGCATTTTGAGAATATCCAAAAAACCAAAAGAAAAGACAAATTATATGATGCAATGATGCATACTTGGAATCCCTCTTTGATGGTGTCCAACTGGCGGATCAAAGCCGAAGTGGGTTTTTTCCATCTCTTTGGGTCCCACAATATGGTACTGTTGAATGCAAATCCTGACATGTCAACATGAAATCGTCGAAGCCTTTTACTCTTGTCATTTGTGTGCCACCCAATTACTTGACTTCCATTGCATATAGAACCTTCCAAAGTTGCCTTGTTTTTGCTTTCTGCAAGCATTGCAACTGGCCAAGTCCCAAAACGCCTGCACTCAGAAAAAGGATAAAAGAAAGATTTTAGAGCTTTAGATGATAAGTATTGAGTGATGGAAATAAGAAAACAAAACAAAGGACATATTCTTTACAAATTCCTATAAGACCATTTTGCAAAGCAAAACAGAAACATTCCTTACAAATTGGCAAATCATACAAACACTCAACATCTACTTCCACCAAAACCCGCCACCATCCAGTGAAAAAAAATAACAGATTAAGAAGTAAAAGTTTTCTGAGCAGAAATATAAACAGGATTGGCACTTTGAGGACTGTGAGAGTGTGAGGAGAGAGAGAGATCTCATCTAACAGACTACCACTATGCCAATCAGAATATTACTTAGAAGATATTAACTTTCAACCTTTCTAAATTCTAATTATTGTACAAAACAATCCCATATGAGTTAAATCTCCACACCCGCACACCAAAAAGAGAATCAGCCTTACCTTCAGTTAGATATAAGGACGAAGATACCCTTGCTCACTCCCATCCACAAACAAAGCGGGCAAGGTTGAGCAATTTCAAAATTTGTATGCATTCACAGTTTTCTATTATCAACACTACAACTTTATCCAGTATGCACTTTCAAGCTTATGGTGGGAACATAACAACAGATTGAGTTGACCTTACATACAGAAAGGTATAAAATCTACGTGTATGGATGATATACAGGGCTTGGGTAGTTCACATGTTTGAAACATGATATTTCCATTGCATTTTCCGTTTTACTCTAGTGTGTATATTAAGAATAAGGGTTCAATATGTCAGCTATTATGCTACCAAGGATATATTAATGACAAAAAGCACAAGTAAGGACTGGAAGTAATCCATAATTGTAGCAAATACACACCATCATTGTTTAAAACACATTAAGATTCACATACAAAATCACACACACACACACACTCACATGACAACTGTTCAAAACAACAGCAAACGAAGTACCTGATTTCTCTCAAGGTCTCAAACAATTCTAGTGAATAGATGTTATCATCATCTGCAAAATAAACGATTCCATCAAGCTTATGATGCTCAATGTGTTCAAGTGCTCTATTCCGCTGGTGAACGCCCCTGTCCTTTATATCAGTTAGATTCTTGGTGCATACCAAGTGGCGATACATAATTCCCATTCCCCTAAGAATATCTGCAGTTTCTATAGAAGCCACATTCATCTCCACAACAATCCAAAGAACTGGGGGAGGTACAAGCCTAAGGGCCTGACCAAGTCTGTTTAAATAAAATGCCTGCAGAGCTCGATTATAAGTGGGTGTCACAACAATCAACTGTTTCCTAGCAACATAATCAAACCTCTCCTTCACAATTTCTCTTTTTTCAACAGCTAATTCCACCTTATCGACCACGATGTCCTCCTTTTTCACATCTAGGATCGGAGGCCGTTTTACCTCAAACGAAAAATCACGACTCCTAACATCTTCAAATTCCCCAAATGGTGCCAAACCTAACAAAAACCCTACCAAGAAAAACAACATACAACTGTAAATCGATCTCCTCCACGTTCTATAACCTTTCCTCGGAGGAGTATGTTTTTCACCTCCTACGAATCTACGCACTTCCACCCCAAATGTAGAGAGAGGGGAGGCGAATCTGCTGGTGGAATTATGCTTGTGCGAAGGAGAATTCAGTGAAAAGGGACTAGTACTACCTCCATTTTGATGGGAACGATCCTGATACGGTGAAAGTGTCCTTCGAATCGAAGCCATCGATCATAAAGAGCCCAATCTAATGAGTATATTCCATACCTTGCCGTCGCTTTCGACTCGGTAATCAGATTCAAATGAAGCACATTAAACAGAAAAGGAAAAAGAAACAGTAGCCTTTGACTGTTTCAACTTTCAAGTGATCGAATGAAACATATAGCGATGGAATCCTTGCTTGATTCGGACGAAGCAAACTGGGGTGGTGATTGTGGAATTGAAATTAGGGTTTGATTGGATCTGGAACGTGCAATGGAATGAAGAAAAATTGATTGGAAAAGAACAAGGGACGCCACACCAGGTTGTGTTGTAAGCGCGTTTATGTTATATGGGATTTGGGGGTGAATCGAATCAATCAGCGAGCGTCGAGAAAATGCGTTTCATCCAATTTTTACAGGTACGCGACAAGACATCACCAAATGGAGTTGGATTTTATGACTTTTTTTTTTTTTAATTTAAAATTGTTGTTTTGATGTGTAGGGTTCATTTATGTTGAAAGTGACCTAAGTATATACATATATATTTCTTTTTCAAACTTAATGGCAAAGGTGCGCTGTTTGTTTTCTAAGACATAAACTCTTTAAGTTTTATTTCATGTTTGTAAAAGAATTTTGATCTTGAGATATAATTAAAGTAATTAAAATCATACCTGAAATATCGATCGGATGTTGGAACCTACGATGATTAATGATTGATAATGGTTCGCTTGGTTTGCTTCACAAAATCTCGACCCTCTAACTTTCTTGCCCAAAACACCAAGCGCACACATACACACAAGTTGATTGTTTTTTTATGGGAATTAGGCCTTTTGAATTTAGGTTTAAAGGAAATTTTAAACATTATACATAATAAGTCCTTATGGTGTTTACTTAATCACTTAGCCCTCGTGGCTTCTTATTTTTGCCAAGCTAAAATAAATGGTTTTCATTTAATAATAATTCCTTGAATACATATTTCCACAATACATTCGGGATGTTACATGACCTAAATAAGTGAGGAATAAATCTTATTTTTATGTTCAAACTAAAACTATGGGCCTCTACTATTCGGATTTGGGAGGATTATTGGGTAGGTAAGAGGAGATTTAGTGAAAAATTCCCTACACTATAGTATTTAGAGAGAGAAAGAAATGGAGAAGGACCTCAGGACACTGTATAGACATGAGTTTGGAAGTTTGGAACTGGTTAAGGACCCCACCAGGTAGGACTTTGGATGCCTTTACATGATTTAACCCTTCTAATTGCGTATCCCTATCCATTTCAAAAAAAAAATAAAATAAAGACAAGTTGATACGGCTGCCAAGCAAGGAAGAAGTGTTTTCGGTCAAATAATTAGCAGATATCGTTGATCACAAAAACCTCAAAATTTTCAGAGATCTTTTTAGTTACATGTTGGAACAAATTATTTGCTACCAAAATATGTATATTCTCATGAAAGGCGGCTCGTGGAAGACTTCCAATTCGAGAAGAGCCGGATGAAAGAGGGGTACGTAGATTTACATTATTTATTACACTCTTGTTCCCTGCTGCTGTGAACAAGTATAAACAATATACGGTCCATTATATGTTCTAGTGCAAATTCGCTTTCAAAGTTTGGATTCAAGTGTTGGCATGGTAGATTACTTCAAGCTTAATAGAAACATTTTCACTTCAATTCGTTTATACTCTTACTGTTTTAAATATTTTATAGCAAGTAGTTATTTTGGCACTATAACTTTTACAACTTAGTTTTTTGGTTGTTCAATTCTGGATACCATTAATTAGTCTATGTAGCATTTATAGTGCTTTTACAACTTAATTCGATTATAAATTCCCCTTCAAGCAACCTAAAGTAGAGGATGCAAGTGGATCATGTTGGCTCTGGTTTCAACAAACTTCATATAGACAACCATTTTAGTTAGAAGATGAAATTGGCATATATGGAATGAATGATATCACACTAAATTGGTTCAAAAATATACTAGCTAACTAAACGTCCACAAATGGATTGGGGGGCAATTTTGATTTAACTTGACGACTAGCTTGATTCCATGGTGCAAATTCCATAATGCTCATTAAGTTCTTGGATCTCTCTCTCTCTCTCATCAAGGAGATATCGATGTGTCTATTGAGGAGTTCGAAGCACTATGTGCGCAATTGTGATGTTCCTACAGGGTCGTGGAATGAGATTTGAAATTGGGTGAGAATGTGTATGACCCAATTGTATCAAGTATCAATTAACGATTAAAGCAATCAACAGAATGATATGAACTCGGTTTGAAGGTTTGTATGTGAAGAGAGAACCGAGAACAATTGTTAACATGAATTATGACTGCTTATTGAATTAGGACTTATAAACTTGTATTTATACCCCTTGGGTATTTACAATAGCTAAACTATGACTAATGTCATATATAAACTAAACTTCACTAGAATATATTAAACACAATTTAAGGGATCTAACAATCTCCTCCTTTGTGTTCAATTTACAATTAAGCATAATAATGAATATTATCTATTGAAGCACCATGCAAAGATTCTTTTTCTTTCCGCATCCAACGTTTAGGAGATCGTTGTTTGAAGTTTTGAGTCTTCAAGAGATCTTCAAAGACTCGTTAGCAATGATTAGGTTGTTTATAAGCCTCACGCTTATCAGAATTTACAACCATGATCATCTCTTTTTATCTTCACGGAAGCAATTGAGCATAAGACGAGAATTATGTATCTTGACTATGCATAGATGTTGTTCGAGGGTTGGATTGCTTGTTTCAGCACCTTTGAAAATTTTTATAAACAAAATTTGCTCCCCCTCGAAAGTAACTCATGATCTTTAACACTAAGATCCGAAATTTTTTCAGAACATTGCTCCCTTTCAAATTTGTAAACACTTGTCTTCTTTTCTATGAAACTTTGTCAGCTGTTCTTATTTTTTCTTTTTAGGAAATAAAGATCTCATCTCTCCAAAATGTAAGAAACGGCTGAAAGTTTTAAGACACACTTCACTTGATGTATTAGCTCCCCCTTAACTTGATATTCTCCTTAACATTTGAATTATATCTGTCTTCAACAATGTAACGCCCCAATTTAAAATAAAAAAACAATAATTGGATAAAATCTGTTTATAAAAGTACACACATAGTTTAAAACATACGCGGAAGCATTTTACTACAAAACCAAATTGTAACCAAAAGATACACACATGAGTACAAACTTAGTGTACTGTGAAAGTTTAATATTTACACAACCGGGCATTAATTGTTTCAAAAGTTTTATCTGAAAAGTGGTCAAACAGGAGCTTTGCTCTTGTCCTTGCTGCGTCCTGCAAAACATTTAGTAAACAGTATCTGATAAGCTACGAGAGCTTAGTTAGTATTCCAAACTAAACATCATATAAACACACGTATAAAATCATATGAAGATAATACACGTATGTTAGGCAATCAATGCTAGCCTCTGGTTCTAGACCCAGGGCAGCCACATATGTCACAGTACTGTATCACATCTGAGCCTTACTGCACATAGCAGTATGGTAAATACACATATGAATAACATTACATGTTAGTA
>JAUEJL010077699.1:0-27747 GCA_032274825.1 Drosophyllum lusitanicum
GGATATGATTTGTTTTAGAACAAGGGTATATTGGGGATTTAACATATCAATTATTTTTGGGATAGTTTTTCTAATTTGTAAATAGTTTAGAAATAAATAAATTAGGTATATGGACATATATGAGAGATTAAAAGATTTGTAAGGATATTAGTGTAATTTAGAAGTTTAGAAGGATATATTTGTAATTATCAAAATTTGTAAGGATATATATGAAATTCTCCCTTATTTTTATACCAAGTTTTGTGTAAATCCTGTATTAACCGATAATCGCCATATTAAAAAACCAAAACATGTGAATTTGAAGTAAATATAACCGACAATATTGGTTATGGTATAGACTATAGAGTTTTTTCAATTATATAACTTTTCCTAATAAATTTTAATATATTTTTTATTCACAAATGGTAGCTAACGAGGTATTTTAGCCCACGCTTCGCGGTGGGGTTTAAAAACATATATTTAAAAACGTGTTTTTAAATAGGTAAACTAATAAAAGAAAGAAATTCAATTATCCATGAATTTTTTCACATATCAATTTAGTTGATAAAAAAATAAAAACGTATGACATATGTAATGTAGTTATTTGTGTAATTATATAAACTTTTGTTATTTGATTATAGATATACAGCTATATGTTTCTATGTTAAAAAATCAATTTAAAAAAAGTTATATTATAAAGTCGTTCTAATTTTATTCTTTTCAATTTTCATAATTACATCTATATTAAAAAAAAGTTGACTTAAAGTTTACAATACAGATTTTATAGTATAAAGAATTACAAATAATATAGAAAAGTCTTGTAAAAAGAGTTATTTACAAAATAATTTTTAATGTTGTTATAGAAAAATAAAAAACAAAATAAATAAAATAGTGCGAGCTAGAGTATAAAAGGGTGACAAAATACTAAGCAATAGTATTATAAAAATAATACTAAGTTAATAATTTAGTTGACAATATACAGTTAAGATAATATATAACAAAAAGAATATTCTATACTAATAGTAATGATAGAACAAAATAAAAAAAATAAATTAGGAAGTTTTGCCCATTAAAAAAATCATGCTTGAGAAAAATTTAAAAAAAAATACAAAATGAACTGTGCAAGGATTCAAACCTAGCCCTCTAACAACGCTTGCAACAAGCTTATCACTTCTAAATTAGCTTTTATTACTTTTTTGGATAATTAATTCTATAACTCGTTTGCGTTGAATATAGAGAAAAACAAAAAGATTCCATGGTATTCTAATGTAATTGTTTCTGTAATTATATAAACTTTAGTCATTTGATTTTATATATACAACTATATGTTTTTATATTAAAAAATCGATTTAAAAAATATATATTATAAAATCGTTCTAATTTTATCCTTTTAAGTTTTTATAAATACATCGATATTAAAAAACATTCACTTAAAGTTTACAATAAACATTTATAGTCTAAATAATTACAAATAATATAGAGAAGCCTTGTAAAAAGAGTTAATTACAAAACAATTTTTTATCTTGTTATGAAAAATAAAAAAATAAAAAAGATAAAATGATGCGAGTAGCGAGCTAGAGTATAAAGAGGATAATAAAATATTAAGTAATAATGTTATAAAAATAATACAAAATAAATAATTTAGTTGACAATATATAGCTATAGCAATATAACAAAAAATAATAGTCTATACTAATAGTAAATGATAGAACATAATCAACTCATTAAAAAAACACATGCTAAAAAAGTTAAAAAAAAACTGAGTGCGCCATGATTCGAACCCAAACCTGCTCCAACTTGAGCAAAGCTCCTTACCATTCAGGCTGGACTGGCTTGAAATTTTTTTTTGGAAGTACAGACATATAACCCTTTTGTCTTTTGATATAGAAAAGGACAAAAAAATTTCTCAGTAATTGTATGGTATATATAATGAGTTGATAGCCCAACGGTAAATGGTTCAAGTTTGCTCCTGTGATTTTTGCTTTTTCTCATCCAAACACTTTTTTTTTACTCTTAATCGTTGTTGCTCCTAATTTTTTTTTATAGAACCACAATGCTTAAGCTGCGTTTAGCAGGAGAAATTTTTTTTATGTTTTATTTTCTGTACAAACCGATGAAGTTTTCATTTTCTGAAAAAATTAGAAAATATGTTTAGATGAAAGGGTGTAGTTTTCTTTTTTTAGGAAAAAATAGAAAACATGTTTGGTTGAATTGTTTTTTTGAAAAAGTTTTCTGAAAAGTGGGAGAGTTTTTTGTTTTTTTGAAAAAAAAATATGTAAATGAACTTGTTTTCTAATTTTCTGTTTTCTTAGAATTTTTTTTTGAAAAAATAAAGGATTTTTCTGAAAGTAAACACAGTCTTAGCTTTATTATTTTGTTTTAGGAGTTCTATATTTATATTAACTATAATATTAACACAATTATTTTTTGTTATAGCTTTTAACATATAGTATTTGTTCCAAATACATAGATATATATTGTAACCGTCTATTTTTTCTAACCGTTTCCCTTTTGCTCATTTGTTGTTTTGAGACCACCGTGAGTAGACACCATCGAATTATCAATGTTTCATCACTGTAGCTAAATTGTTTGGTAGAGTTAAACTTTGTTTGGTATTTTGCATTTAGATTATGTATGTTGACGAACATGAGACAAAATTAGTAAAACAAGACTTACTAACCCGTCAACCGTTTACGACCTGCCAACCTATTTATGATCCGTCAACTAGCAAACCGGTATATTTAAATGAGTTACGAGGGGTTCATGTCGGGTTTTCGCATATACAAGTTCATGTTATGCAACTTAACATGGATAATTAAACGAGTCGTGTTCGTGTCACGATCTACCGACCCAGGAAACTGTCAAGTGTCAACCTGAAAATGACACGATTGTCATCCTAGTGGTTCATCCTAAAACCCGTAGCAACGCATAGATGAAAAATTAAGTCGTTAGTACTCATTAGTCATTACATAGGGGTCAGTCGGGTCGGGGTTCGAACGGTTATTCGATTTAATTGGTCCGCACTCCGCACCCATATTGGAATACCCGGACCGTGTTTATATTACATGAGTTTCACTTGGTCTTTACCTCTTCGGACAGTAAAGCTGTCATTCACCGGCACAACAAAGTCGGAGCCTGGGGAATTCGCGCTATCAGGATTTCAGTTCACAGCCGTCGTTTCTCGCAATATTTTCGCTTGATCGTCTTCGTTATGCCAATCATTATCCCCAGGTTAATCAACTATCAGCTTCTCGTCAGGTTTTCTTCACAAAGATTGATCACTAGCAGTTGAAAAAGCTCGTGAACACAAATCCGCAGAGATTTATCGAGGCCAGTAAAGCAAGGTACGTAATTATATATCCAGACTCATAACTTACAATCTGAATCCACGAATTTGTAGATCTGTTCTGCTTGATGTGGCATGATGCCTAAGTTGAGTTTAATTGTGCATTTGAATGTTGATCAGGTTGATTTTGCGTGTGAAAATGTAGGGTTTCCGGTGAGATTGATCCGTGTAGTCTGAAGGATTTGGAAGATTTAAGTTGTAGATTGAGAGATGGCTTGGTTTAGCGGGAAGGTTTCGTTAGGGAACTTCCCGGATTTGGCTGGTGCAGTTAACAAGTTCAGTGAGAGTGTGAAGAACATTGAGAAGAATTTTGATAGTGCTCTTGGACTTGAAAACAAGGCTAGTGGTACTACTTCCAGTACTGAAGGTACACTCACCTTCGCTTGATCGATATGTCTTGCCTTAATTATCAAATATACTGTTCATTTCCCATTGCAAGTTTTGCTGGAATATGGGATGCATGTTTGAGTGTCCGAATATTAAAGAATGTAAAGCGTCAAAAAATGGGGACAATTCACAAGATTGGTGTACCATTGCGTAGTTTGGTGAGCCATTGTGTCGTTTTGGAGCCTTTTAACCACCTTATTGATTTTTAGCTATCGTAAACGTTTAGTACCTATGTATAAGTCATTTGAAAATGCTTATAACATTTCTTGATGCTTTTTTTATCATAAAAGCATATCATTTGTTCCAAATTCTGCATGATAAATTCACGAAGGTGTTCACGGATAACTTTTTTGAGGCTGCTTAAATTTCTAAGTTGAATATACGGAGAAAACTAGTCTGTTATCCACCAGCGTTTCATAGTTGGGCTTATATTTCTTAAGGGGAGAGATCTGTTTCATCCTGAACTTGATTCTTTTGATGCCTATTCAACCTATTTTCTGCACTTTCTGAGCAACCTATTCTAACATTTTTCAACTACATAAATGTACCTAGATTGTTATACGGTAAAATACATAGAATATAACCATTAGAGCCATTTGTTTCTGAGATTGCTGTGAACTGGTTGAATAGGATTATGTTGTATACTTGTATGATACCTGTGTAGCCTGGAATTATTGCTCCGAGCCTACTCATTTCGTCACTCGGTGTTTGTTGTAGCAAATGGCTGATTAAACTTTGAAATGGTTTTTGATACGAAATTGCTCTTTGATTAATGTCAAAGGAAAGCGTCATACATCTGGAACACTTGAATTAGAACTAAGGGTTGGAATGTTGGATCCAAATGTTATCAGCGCTTTGTGTTTAAATGAAGTATTATAATATGTTTCCCATGTCCTGTAAATACAGTAGTGCTTGACAAGGAAAATTTTCAATTCTTTAGTCAAAATTCTAAAATAACCTTTAATAATGATTAATCACAAAGTAAGTGAAGTCTGTTCATTTTCCTTAGTAATGGACTAATGGTCATTATGGTCGAATATCAAGCTTTTAATTTTACAAGTATCCAAACAATGGAACATTGTCATTTTCACGTGAAATCCCATGAAAAGTATGACAGGCTAACTTCCTACACAAATTAAGAAGCAAAATTGATGAGTATTGTAAAAATTTGGGTGAAAAATTTATAATTGTATTTCGTGTGTCTAAACTGGGGGAGTCAAGGATAGGGAAAAATTTTTGCCGCCTTGATCTATATTTCGACATTGATGCAGCAATAGTTCTTCTTGACTTCTGCTGGGAACCTTGAGTAACTAGACATTATTTTCTTGTGAAGGACCACAACATCTGTCTCATGGCAAGCCTCCAAGGAATCAAGGATCCAACACAATTAGAAAAGCAACATTCTAAGCAATTAAAAGAAATAAAATAACAATAGAACATCAGTAGCATCTTCATTGAACACGTAGTTTAGGAGGCATTTACATGATATCTACCAAGTCATTCCACTGTTAAACCGATATAATTCCATGTTATAATGACAGTCAATGTCACGTCCTTGTAGCCATCTTTGACACATCACTTCCTCATGGATCTCCAGGACAATCAAGTTATGAGTTTGACAACACACAAGCTGACAGGGGAATGAATTTTGACAGGATAAAAAGGACCTACATAGTGATTTACTACTTTTGTTCTTGTAAAGATTTGATCCATATTCGATATTGTTTATTAACTTATATAGCTATTGAGCTATTCTTTTTGGCAGTGAAGTACTACTTGCTACAGATTTTTTTAATTCAATATGTCACTTTGAGTGGATTTATTATAATTGATATGCTTTCATTCTTTTGTTTGGAAAATTGGCATGTGTCGTGCTAGTTATGCACTGTTTTGAGCAAGCACATGCTGGTGTCACACATCATGACTTGGGTACTGCATATATGGAGTATGGAACTTGTAAAAAAGAAAAGATTTGTATGTATACATATATGTTATTATGATGCAAATATTTTATTAATCTTAATGTTGAAAAAATCAACCATTTCAAAAGAGTAGAGTAGACCACAATTCTTTTTTCTGTTTTCTCCTATCACACTACTAAGTGCGCTTATATATATTAACTGCTACCAGCTTCAGGGCCATGGCCTTCGGACTTAATGGCTTTTATGGGACAGAAAGGTGAGGATGAGTCCGTGGAAAAACTTGAACCTTCATCCTTCTCTAAGGAGAAGGAAGATTCTGTTGGAGAAGAAAATGTGCAAACTGTGAAGCCTGAAGAGCATGAGGTGACAGAAACAAGTACTATTGAAGTCCAACAGGAGGCCAATAGCCCTAGTGAAAAACCTCTGGAAACAGATACTTTTAACCGCAAGCATGCAGATATTGCTGCTGACAAAACCCCAGAAACACTTTCTGAGGATGCAGAGAATGTTACTGAAAAATCTGCAGCAACAATGTCTAATGAGGCTATTGTCAACCACAACGAATCTGAAGCTGAAGCTGAAAAAGAACCACAAGTGGAATTATTGAGTGCGGATCATGCTGAACAATCAGGGTTTGTGGACCCTGTTCTTTTAAGCATGGATGACTCAGAAGTTGGTGGTTTACTACAGAAGTCTGAATCAGTACAAGACAGGTCAACCGATTTCGTTGTAGGTACCTCCGAAGTAAACCCTGCTCCTGATTTGCATACAGAGATTTCACATGCAGCTGAAATGGTGCAGCCATCATATGACAACCAAACTGGAAATGTAACCGAGCTTCAAGCTGTCACACTTGAGGCAACAGCAACTGAAGAAGAACAAGAAGGTCAATTGAATTCACCACAAAGTTCAGAAGAAGATGTTTCTGTGATTGTTCCTGAAGTAGTAGTTTCCAAGGAGATGGATGCAAATGTGGTGCATATACTAGGCAGCCAGCTAGCCAATGATGATCAAATTGACTTAAAGGAACAACACCCGACTTCTGAAACTAATTCTTCAACGGTTGAACTGGAGAAGGTGACAAGGGAGATGAAAATGATGGAAACTGCACTTTTAGGGGCTGCTCGACAAGCTCAGGTATTGGAATGTAAATTGCCACTTTCTTAGCGTATTTGATGTTTATTATTATATGACAAGTATGTGCTGTTTATTTTGTCTTGTGAGCATTAAACTAAGCAGTGTTTATTTCAAAATCTTCTGTTGTTCTTTCCCCAATCAAAGTACTTGTCTAGGATAGAGATGTATTCACCTTTTTTCAAAATGCAATTGACAGTGTGATGTTTCATATGTATATCATCAAACCTCTTTAACCATCATCTTGGTGGTCTACTGGATAGTCCTCTTGCCCCCATAGGGGAGGTCAAGGGTTCAAGTCTCAAGGGCTTCAATCAAGGGTTGGCAGGGGGTTGTTTTGGGAATGACCACGGGTAACACCGGTTAGACCATGTACATTAGAGCTAAAGGCTCGGCACCCCCTGAAAGAACCTGAACAAGAAAAAGATCCCCTTTAAAAAAATCTATTTACTGTTACAAGTATTTCTTTTCTCTCACCCCAGCTCCCCTTCCCCCACCCCCACCTTTTTTTCTTTAGGGGTTTGCGTTAGTGTTCTCATCTTACTTGCATCTTTTTTTTTGACGAGTTATATAAGTAAGATGTTAAATAACCAGCAGCTCCAGAAACAATCTTTCTAATTGTTATTCTGTTGTATAAAATTTTATCAATGAAGTGAAAGATGGCTGAGATAGATATACAATAAAATAGCTTGTGTGTTTGTTTACAGGATAAATATTACCTTGTCATCCTTCTTTCACACTTTTGATGGTTAAATCACTTTACTCTTTTTCCTTGCAGCCTCCAGGAACATTAAAAGCTTCTAATATTATAATCGGTTAATAGATAATCATTTGTTTCTTCATCCTTATACGTTACATCTTCAATAAGTTAGCCATGTCTATGGGAGATTTCACTTGACCATCAGGCCCTTTGTTATATCACAGGCTGGATAAAAGTAGTTTCAAATTTGAGCTGGTGTGGTTGTTGATAGGCTGTTTAAAATTATAATTTAATCCTATACATGGAACTCGATCTTTCTATCCATCATCAACTTGATTTTAGTCTGAATCATTTGTTGGGAACAGCTTTTACAATATAAGTTTATTGAATTTATTTCTTTACCTCACTGAACTGCCGAGGTTTGCTTCGATTTCGTGTAGAATAAATTTTCTATGTAACAATTTTCTTTTCCCTATATTTACATAATACGTTCATTCATGTTGAAGTTTGCTTCTATTTCTTGTAGAAGAAATTTTATTTGCAACAATTTTTATTTCCATGTTTTTTAAAAGTTTATCCATCATCATCTTCATCTGTTAACAGGCAAAAGCTGATGAAATTGCAAAGCTGATGAGTGAGAATGAGCAACTGAAGTCTATAATCGAGGATCAAAGGGTAGGTTCTAGTCCATGTTCGTTATTGAGACCTTAAGGGTTTTCAACGATTCATTTATTGCCAAAAGTTTACGAATACCATTTTTAGATCCACACAAACAGTTATATTCAAAACTAATGGACTTTGAGTGTTACTGCTCTTTTTACTTGTTCTATTTATGCTTTTCAGATTGTTTCTTCCTTTCTATCATGAAGTAAGCAATACCACATGTTTCCCTATATTTGTTGCCTCATAGAGTATAGTTGGCCTTGGCCATCAGGTTTTGGTACCTATTTTATGAAACTGGTGTTACTTTCATTACCGGGCTGTTGAAAGAGCTTACATAGTTTGTAGATGTTGAAAAGCTTGTGCTTTAGACCACAATGCTTGTGCTTTAAACACTTCATTTTCTTATCTTTTCTTGAGTTCTATAAGTAGTTAATTTGTTAAATACGATAAAAGCTACACAACTACAATGCTAATTCTAATTTTAATTTTTAAAATAAATTGATTTAGGAGGGTTTAGGCCTTTTGATTACGCTTTGGGTAACTTTGACCCCTTTGACCTATTTCCATATTAGATTTTTTAAATATAAAATTCTCTTTCCCATTTGCTCCTGTTAGAGACAAATATAACCTGAATGAACTTGTTTACGCGTAAACTCGGAATTACCATCTCTAACTTTGCTGTAGCTGCTGTCTGAACTTTAACCAACCAAGCTTCTCTTTTTTATAATTTGTCTTCTCTTTCTGCTAATCTCTCTCTTCACATTATTTAACAGAGAAAATCAACTGAAGCAGATATCGAGTCCCTACGAGAAGAATATCATCAAAGGGTTTCAACTCTTGAAAGAAAGGTAAACCGTTTGTGTATATGGAATTTTGTTTAATATCGCGAATTATTTTTATTTGCTATATTGTAAATCTTAGTTTCACTACAGGTTTATGCTCTGACAAAGGAGAGGGATACATTGCGTAGAGAGCAAAATAAGAAAAGTGATGCTGCGGCTCTTTTGAAAGAAAAAGATGAAATAATCACTCAAATTATGGCAGAAGGTAGTAAATTAATTTAAACCTTCTATATAAGGCTTCCCTTGATTTTATGATAAAAATGATGGTGATATTCTCTTCTCTCTTTTTCCCTTCTTTTTCCATTTAGGTGAAGGGCTTTCAAAGAAACAAGCTGCTCAAGAATCTCAAATTAGGAAACTGCGGGCACAGGTATGCAATAAAGATACTACTTGTTTCCCCGTTTTGAAGCTGAAACTGTTTTTCTCCTCATATTATAATGTGTGAGAGTTATTTTGTGTGAAAGTTAGATCAGGGAGCTTGAAGAAGAGAAGAAAGGATTGATGGCCAAGCTACAGGTAATTTACTTGCGTCTTAACGGTTAATTTTTAGAATAAAGTTGGCATAGTGGGTGGAGTCTGATGGGTTGGGTAACAGGTGAAAATGTGTAATTTTTGGTATTGGTCTAAATGGGTTGACCCTCGCTGCACTTTTTGTCCAAAATAATTTTTTTAATAAAGAGTTATTGTGTCAAATATGATTGCAAAAATTACTATTTTTTAATAATAATCTGCTTTTTAAAATAGAATGAGTTAGGAAAGTTTATGCATTAAAAATACTTTACACCACTATCAACTCTTCTCCGTTCTAGCTATTGTTTTTTTGGAAAAAGAAAAGGTAACCAAACCGACCCACTCTGAAGTAAATGTTTCAAATTACCACAACTATAGATCTTGAATTAGAATCCTCGATTGTCAGTTGTCTGTCTAAAGGAGCGAGTAGCAAGAAAGGAAGTATATCCTACATGCCTTGTTGGTTTTACTTTTTAGACCCTCATATGTTCCTCCATCTCATATTTTGTCTTTCATACGTTGTGCAAAACTTGTTTTAGTCCTTGTGTTATGGTAAGAAATAGTGTACGTCTTAGAGAGTCTTTCAATATCAATAGCATTTAAGTACGCTGCTAGCTTGTATCTGTGCAAAAAAATACGAAAATTAGACTGTTATTATCAGGTTCATTTTCAGTAGAGGTGTCAAAATGGGCGGGTTGGATAATGAGTCAGAATGGGTTCGGGTCAAAACGAATAATTTTATGTCTGGGTCAGAACGTTTTGGTCTGACCCCCAACAATTTTTTTTAGTAATTTTTAAGTAACTATCTATTAATATGATTACAAGAACTGTATTGTAAAATAATAAGATAACGATTTAGAATATTGCAAGTATTTGAATACACTTTAGGAGACTTTTGACCCGTTCCATTGTTATGGCCAGTTTTCTACATTTGGCTCATTATCAATAAAATATAATTTGGCTCTGCCTGTTACCCTATAAGTGGGTTGAAATTGCATCCATACTCAACCAGTACCGTAAGGAACGTAGCAGATAACTGATGTAGAGATGATTACATATGTTTCCAATCTACTTGCAAATTATTATTAATGTTATTATTATTATCATTATTTCCCTACTGTTATTAGTGTTACTTATCATTTTTAGTAACTTGCCAGGCTGAAGAGAGTAAAGTAGAGAGTATTAGGAGGGATAAGGCAGCTACAGAGAAATTGCTGCAATTAACAATAGAGAAAAACCAGGCTGAACTTGCAACACAAAAAGAATACTATACAAATGCATTGACTGCAGCTAAAGAAGCTGAAGCATTAGCAGAGGCACGAGCCAACAGTGAAGCCAAAACTGAAGTCGAGAGTCGTTTAAAAGAGGCTGAAGAACGTGAAGTCATGCTAGTTCAAACCCTTGAAGAGTTGAGGCAAACTCTAAGCAGAACAGAGCAGCAGGTTTCCATTTGGAACATTCTAATTGCATGCATTTCTTGGTACATATTGGAGGTGGCTAAAATGGGCGGGTCAGTTAATGGGTCATATGAATTCGAGTTTGAATGGTTATTTTTGGTGCCCTGTAACAGTTTTTGTCCAGACTTTTTTTACTGAAAATTAGTTTGTCGAGTATAATTATGATAACTATATTAGTTCAATAATAATCTTTTTTTTTGAAAGAGGCTGGTTGGGTAACGGGTTATACGGATTTGGGTTAGAATGTTTATATTTGGTGCAGACCAAAATGTGTCGGGTTGAGCTGGAACACTTTCTGTCCGAACTTTTTTTGCAGGAAATTAACCTCCCACGTGTGATCACGACAACTATTTCATTTCAATAATAATCTATTTTTAAATAGAATATTTTAGGGGGTTTTATGGATTAAAAATTCATCTTTGCGACTTTCATCTTGTTTGACCCATCCACCATTTAGCTCAAATTTCTGATTTCACCTGTTTGAACCAGGGGAGATAAATCCAACCTGATTCGACCCATTCATAAGTAAATAGATTCAACCTGTTCATATGTCAAAATTATTGAATTTCATTCTGCAGGCAGTTTTTAGAGAAGACATGCTTAGGAGAGACATTGAGGACCTTCAGAAACGATACCAAGTACATCTAACTTCCATAAATATTTTTATCACTTTCCATCTTATTTTCTTCTATACTATATCATCAACCTGTATCCAGGATTAATTACCTTTTGGCTTCTTATAGATAAGGGGTGTTTGGACTTGCATTTTGGTACTAATTATTTTATGATTGCGGATTAAAGCTGTAACTATAAATTTCTGTTGTTTTGGATAACGAATCTTGCTTCTGATTTGTGATGTTTTGATGTCTGGCTGCAACAAAAATGGTTATACAAAACAACAATACCAATCCCGCCTTGGTGGGGGTATGGGGGAGGTATGATGTAGATAGTCATACCTCTACCCTGGGGTAGAACAACGAGAAAGAAAAGTTATGTATGTACCCATCTCTTTAACTTAAATTTCTGGACTTTAATCTCATTTCCCAAAACGTCTCTTGTTTGATTTTTGGTCAATTTATCTTTTAGTTCCATAAAATTTCAGAATCTGCTAAACACTCAAGCATCTTATCATTTGATTATTACGATTTCAAATAACAGAACCGTAAGCAGGAAGAACTATCTTTTACAACCTGTCTTATTACAGCTGATTCTGATAGCTCGATATTGGATATTCTCTCTCAAAACACACATCCAAAGTCCAAACACCCTCTAATTATATTATTTGTCTCACAGGCAAGTGAGCGTAGATGCGAAGAGTTGGTCATGCAAGTTCCTGATTCTACTAGACCTCTTTTGAGGCAGATAGAAGCTATGCAGGTTTGCTTTCACTTTTACACTTTGTTTCTGACTTTCAGTTTTCCACTGCTTGTTATGCTGAACCTCCTTGTATGTTATAGGAAACAACAGCTAGAAGAGCAGAAGCTTGGGCTGCTGTTGAGAGATCACTAAACTCACGGCTTCAGGTCCTACAAAAAAAAATTTGTATATACTTATATTAATGATTTAAACTATCATTTCATATGATATGCTTCTCTAATATTTTAAATTTGTAGGAAGCGGAGGCCAAAGCTGCAGCTGCAGAGGAAAGAGAGCGCTCTATAAATGAACGCTTATCCCAGACATTATCTCGAATTAATGTCCTTGAAGCTCAGGTGCTTCTACTCATTAATTTTTTTTCTTTTTCTTACTAACTAGAGGTGGCAATATGGCCGAGTTGCTTAACGAGTCAAAACAGCTTGGGTTGGGTTGATTCAAAAATTCTTTACTAAAAGGAAAAATAAAAATATAGGTAATTCAGTAATTATGATTACAAAACAATATTATTACAAAAATAATCTAAAGCTTGCATTAAAGCAATTTAGGAGGCTGTATGCTTAGAACAAAATACTAATCTGACGACATTCAACCCATTTGACCCATTGACTTTTTAGATAATTTATTTTATTTGGCCCGTTTGAGATACTGACTAAAATCTACCAATTCGTAAGTAAACGGGTAGAAATTATCACCTCTTTCAATTACATAGCAATCAATTATTGGCAAATTTATTGCAGATATCATGTTTAAGATCTGAGCAAACACAAGTTACTCGGTCCCTTGAGAAGGAAAGACAGAAAGCATCAGAAAATCGACAGGAGTATTTAGCACTAAAAGAGGAGGCAGATACTCATAAAGATCGTGAGAGTCAACTTGAAGAAGAGATAAGGGAACTCAGGAGAAAGCATAAGCAAGAGCTGCAAGAAGCATTCACTCGTCAGGAACTTCTCCAGCAGGTAGGTAGTATTTCACTTTTACTAAGATTTACATAGATAAGATGCCTACTTAACTTTTATGAAAGAATTTTTCCAGCATAAGCTTTCTTTCACTCCATGTCTCCATATCATTTATTCATTTTTCCAGGAATAATTTCTTAACTTGGCACGCTAATCTCTTTTTTTAAATAATGATCAAGTCAGTGGTGTTCAAACTTCAATAACTGGTATGGAACCAAAAAAACCCAATTATTGGGCTGCATCCAAGCTTAAGCTTAAATTCAAATCCGGTTTAAGGTTTTTGGGTTGGTATCATATTTTGTTTTTCGGTTTGTGTGATTCCAGACTAAATTGAACCTAATGTCCTAGTATATGTGGATTTCATTTCTTATATGTATACTTGTATACTAGATTATAAAGCATATGGCTCAATATCTTAATCCCTTAATTAGAAGAATTGAAAGGTGCCACTTTGTTCCTCATATTAAACTGGATGGATACCATTGACCAAATTAAGTTGGAGTTATTTAGATGCTACTAATCCAGGTTAAACAAATTAAATGGAATTGCAGGAACTCAAATAAAAAATTTAAAAACTGAATCAAGTCGGAAAAGATATGTCAAAGTATAATTAGTGGTGTAATTTAGCACCTTTTATAAATAGTAGTATTATCTAACATTGACCTATATAGTTTTACATTTTGCTGCATTGCGATGGCATATGTATAGTGTGTGTGTGAGAGAGATATTATATTTTAGTACATATTATTTTTGTACTTTAGGCATATGAAGGTTGGGGTTGGTCTGGTTTGAATTTGGAGTTTTGGACTTGACTCGTGGAATTCGATTTTAAACCAAATTCGAATTTGGTTACCGGTATGGTTCGAATACTTCAAACCTTGAACTTGTTTGGTTTTTGAGTTTGGGTTGAAAAGAAATCCCAAACTGAGGAACCCAAAAACCAAACCGAGAGTAAGTGCATCTATATTTGTAAGGAGCTTCGTTATGTTCCTCTTTAAGATTATATTTTGTGATTGAGCGATTACAGAGACTGGTTCCCGATTTGGACAAATATGCATGAAGTACTCTTGTTCATTTGTGTGGTAAACTAATAATAACTAAAAAGTCATTTGTTCTTCACAACTCTTAGATTCTTTACAGTTGTCTTTTTAAAAAAAGTCCGTTTTTGTATAAAGTATACTCCTGATAATTGCAGGATATAGAACGTGAGAAAGCTGCCCGTTTGGAACTAGAAAAAACAGCTCGTCTTCAGTCTTCTATTGCTCCTGAACCAATTCCTCTAGCAAGAACCAAATCTCTCTATGAAAATGGTAATGTGTACTTATTATTCTCTATTTATTTATCTAAATTCTTAATATGTTTTTAATAGATGGATCTCATTGCAGGCTTGACTCATAGACTTTCAAATGCTAGCAGTCTAGGTAGCATGGAGGAAAGTTTTTATCTTCAGGCGTCTATGGATTCATCTGATAATTTCTCCGAAAGAAGAAATCCTGTTGAGCCAGCCATGAGCTCGTATTATTTAAAGAGTATGACCCCAAATGCTTTTGAAGCTGCCCTGCGTCAAAAGGAGGGTGAACTTGCATCTTATATGTCTAGATTGGTATGAACAGATTCTGATATATGTATTTTTTGTGTCTGTATAAAATCTGCGCACGCGTGCTTGATAATCTGGAAAAGACTAACTGGTCTTATTGGGTTACAGTAGAACTGGTTTTTTATAATACGAGTCTACATGAGCTGGGTCAATCCGCAAACAATTGTCCATTTTAGAAATGTTTATAATTAGAAGTTTTGTTTTTACAATTACAATAAAAAATGTCATTGCAGCAATAATCGTAATATTTAAATAAAACAATTTAGAAGATTCTATGCGTTGACAATTGATTTTCAGTGTCTTTCATGCCTTTTGACCCATTCCCCTTTAAACTCGATTTTTTAATAGAGAACGCTATTCAAATTGAGGTCAAAATTGCCACCTTAAAAATTTTCTCTCGCCCTTGTCCAATTAACGGCTGGGGTTGACCCACCTTTTACCTTTTGTGCATGTTTATTTATTTCTGTAGATAAATAATTTGTTAATAATGATTACAAAAACAATACTATTGCGATAATAGTCAAAATTTTTGAATAACATGATGTAGTAGATTGTATTCATTGAAAATTGATCCCTTCCCCTTCTAACTCAAGTCTTTGATTTGACCCTTTTGAGATAAAACTTGAGCCAAATCGACCCATTCATAACTGAATGAGTGACCTCAAAATTATACATCTTTTTGCTCACACTTGTCCATTTATCTAATTTTGATTGTGAACTTTAGGCATCCATGGAATCCATTCGTGACTCTCTAGCCGAGGAGCTGGTTAAGATGACTGAGGAGGTATGCTATCATCTTCTCTCACTGCCAGTCTGCCACCCTTTTCCACTCAGCAAGAAGGAACTATTTGAATACATCCTTCATGTTTAGATACTTTATGCATATCTACAAGCATAAAGCTGTTGTCTTTAAATAGTAACTCCTTCACAAAAAATGCAGCAGCCCCATAAAATTAGGGAGGACTAACTAGAAAATTAGTCTCATCCTATATAATGTAATTAATACTTAGAGCAAGAGGAGCAGGCAGGCTCATGGAATAGACTGTTACATGTGAAGCCCACTCCTCTCTCTCCGAGAACCATGACAGACATCACAAGCCATTGAGAAAAAAAGTGGGCCCCACACACCTGTAAACCTTTATTTAAATTACTGAGAAGACATTATCTAAAAAAATTCTATATTTTATCCAAAATTTATGAAAAAACATGATAAAACTAGTTCTTTTGTTATTTAATTAGAATTGTAGAGCTTTGACCTTTTTAGGTTTTATGAACTTTTATAGAACTCTGACCATTTTCCCTTTTTCATAAAACATTTATCATTTATGAAACTTTGACCATTTTACCTTTTTTGTAAATTTTGACCATTTTAGCTTTTTACACGATTTTATGAAATTGACTGTTTTAACTTTCATATGATTTTATAAAACTTAGACAATTTTAAATATAATAACTTTTTTTACCATTTTAACTTTTTGTAGTTATTTAACAAGTTTATTAAAATTTATAGTAATTAACAACATAAAATAAAAATAAATCTGAATATCAAAAATAAATGTGTATGTGTGTATAAAGGGTGTGTTCATATGAGAACCATAAAAAACTTGAGAAAGAGGGAAACAATATGGGCCATTAGATCAAGATTGAAGGGTTGAGATTAAAAGGGTTCACATGTGAATTTAGTCATTTACCCTTTTAAATATGCAAGTCTTCTTAATTCACATGTAATCATGGCCGTTTGCACGTCATAATTCAAATGTGATCTTAAATCTTCATATTTTTTATCTAAGGGCTCCTGGTCCTCAACTTTTTTATGGTTCTCAAATGAACCTCCTCACCACACACAAGTCTCTCTCTCTATGTATATATATATGATAAAAATAATTGGGACTCAGTAATTTAAACTATAAAGAGTTCGTGATAGTAAAAGATAGTGATATGGCAACCCCCAAATTCCAAATATTGAGTGTTGCCACTCTAAATGCTTTTAGAAAAAATTAAGATAATCATAAAACTTAAAGTAAATAGAAAATTAATGCCAACATATTTGATTTTATTAACTTCCGATACATATATCTGGTGCAGTGTGAAAAATTGAGGTCAGAGGTGTCTCTGCTGCCTGGCTTGAAAGCAGACATAGAAGCACTAAGACGTCGGCACTCTGCTGCACTGGAGTTGATGGGTGAAAGAGATGAGGAGGTATATATTTCGCATTTGATGACACTAAAAAAATGAATCATCTATAAAAAGAAATGGGCAAAAAATGCTTGTGGGCCAACCCAACCCAACCGAACCAAGTGGAACCATGCTAAAAATTGATATGTTTCAATTAGAAGCCGTTACCCAACCCCCTCATCTTGCCAAGTCTGATAGAAACTGTAGGTGGCAATATTACCGTGTTCGGTAATTGGTCAAAATAGGTTGGGTCATGTTGGGTTGACCCATCAACACCTTTCTTATTTTATTTTTATTTTTTTTGTTTTTTCATTTTTTTGGATTTTGTTTTTAGTGTATATATACGATCAAAAGTCAAAACTGCCGTTAAGACAACATAAAGGTTATCGGTTACTTGTTAAAATGTTTGTGTTGGGTGGCAAACAAGTGCTGATTCGGACTCATGGCAAAAAATAAAAATAAAATTTTGGATTTGGCAGTAATTTTTATATGTTCAATTAATAGCAATAAATAACAAGATAATAACCCGCCATTCCCCCACTTTCTTTTCCGGATGTCACCAACACTTTCTGAAAAATTGGATACATTTTTTATTGAGAAATAATAAAAAATTTCACATATAACACTGTAATTTCCACCGGTAGCATGGCTGAAAGATAGACAAAATTTTCCACTAGACGTGCTTGATGCATTGGTAGCCCGTCCCATCTTATCCCAGAGCCATGATTCACCAACCATTCACAAAATAGGAAGACAATATTTAGTGACAAACCTCACTCATGCCAACATATTCTTGCTTGCTTGCTTGCTTGTAGCTTGAAGAGCTTCGTGCTGATATTGTTGACTTGAAGGAGATGTACAGAGAACAAGTTAGCATGCTTGTAAATAAGGTAATCATATTCTAAATACAGACTCTAATCGCTACAGTTCTTAAAATTTAGTAAAATGGGTCTTAAAAGTACACCAGAACTTTTTGGAAGCACTCTCTCTACCCGCGGGTAGAGGTATGACCGTCTACTTCTTATCTCCCACATATCCTGCTAAGACGGGATTGGATATTGTTGTTGATTCTTAAAAGTAGACATTTTTTATTCTACTTACGCACCTAATGTTTGTATCTACAGATCCAGGTGTTAAGTTCATCGATTAGTGCTGCCTAGGGAGGTCGCTTCTCAGGATCGTTTCTTCCAGCTGCTGAAGTGCGATGTCACAGTACATGATGTAGAATATGTGGTAATACATTATAACATCAAATTTCTTTATTTATAGTTTTTTTAACGTCAATTTTATATCTTTCATTGCTTTTCCTGATACGTACTTGTATAAATACGCAAAACGTTTTGTTTTCTGTGTTTCCATCTGTGTATGGATGTTACTTTGATCCCCTTTCACGAGTTTGAACATAGTTTGTTTTGTAACTTATTGTCCAATTGACATATAAATTTTGTAAGGTTATTTGTGTTCTTTGTTCATATCAGTTTCGATATATGATATCTTATCAAATGCGTGGACATTATAAGTGATCCTTGCAAAGCACCTGTTTTGTTTGGTTTAGACAAACTTAGGTAGGGGGTTTATTGTGGATGGAACAAATCACACAAGATAAATAATACTAAACAGAACAACTTAACAACATAAATCATGTGGTGGCTGAAAAAGCAGAAGCACAAGCTGAATACTCTGGGGACTTAAGTAGTTGGTTTTGATAGTACTTTCACAAGAATATGAATGGTCTTGGCCATGAGAGACTACATGCCACCCATTACAGAAGACATGATGTGAAATCCAATAGAAGATTATGGTTCCTTTAACAGGTTTTGGGTTTATTGATAAGTTGTTTGATGTAATTAGTATCTGAAGGAGTTGAAATGACATGTATGACCAGATGGAAGTTGATGATGTTGAAGATAACGATGCATATGAAGACATGACCATCTTGTGATATTAAATGATCACGAAACAGTCAGTAGGGAAAGGTAATGAAAGCATGTTGCAATCTTAAAGATAACTTGCTTGTACGATGTTAAACGATCAATAATCTCGAATTATATTGAATATATAATGTTTGAGATCTCTTTCTTGATGTGAGATGTGAATTGCACATGTATATGGACTATGTGTTCTTGATATCATGCTTTGATTTTGAGCACATATGTGTTTGGGTGTCATTCATTGTTGATTACTTGATTATGTGTCTGGACATTGTTCAACAGTCTAGACAGTTGGGATGGGGGATGTTGGGCTGCTCTTCACCTTGATGAGGTCATACTTGAGTGCCGATATGACCAAGGGCTGGTGAATGACATAGTGAGTGGCCATCAATCATCATTCTGGAACACTAGCTCCGGTCAAGACTGCTGGATCTGAGTCTTGGTTCACCTACAAATAATTGGACTGCTTAGGTTCTCCTTAACCTATGTGATGTGTTTGTTTGGTGAGCGTTTCTCCCATGGATACGTCATGACATGCGGATCAGCGGATGTTCCGAGGCTGTCATGGACTGCTAGTAGACAATACCTGATATGGTTATTGCATCTGACATGCATTGCTTAAAAGATTGAATCAATACTGATATGTGATGTAGTAAACATGAATTGTTAAATTCCTAAATAGATTATTAGATTAAGGTAGGAGGGATTTGATACAAGTATAATAATGGGTTAATGTGTTTGAAGTTTTGAGTTTATTAATCCATTGACTCACTAGCTTTATGTTTGTTGGTGATCAGAGGAAGACTATAGTTGTTAGACTTCTATAGCTTTTGCTTTTATATGAATTCATAACACCATTTTATAAAGTTTAATATGTGTTAATGAAATAAAACTTGTATTGGAGACTTTAGAAACTCTTGTATTTTGAGAAGTTTTTTAAATAGTGTTTTTTTCTGAAAATCAAAGGTATTACTAACTTACGGTAAAAAGAGAGTTCAAGAGTTTAAAGCTTAACGAATACAAATAATAGGCCGAGCTTACACTTTCCTGTTGAAAAGCACTTTATCATTCTCATATTGTTTCTTACCTTTTCTTATCTTGATGTTTCATCTATTATTTCCTCCCCAGTATGTAGGGGCTGCATGCAAAAACAACTAATTAAGGACTAAGTGTGTGTTCGACAACGGGCTTATGGGGGATTATAGGGGCTTGGGATTCTAGTTTTCATAATCCCCAGCCCTCTAGCCTCGTTCGGGTGTTAAATCTTGAGGGGATTGTTAAAAACATAAGCCCCCAAAATAAAAGCCTTTTGAGGTAGCTTATGGCTTGGGCTTGGGATTATCAATTAATCAGCCTCAGCCTCAGCCTCAGCTCCAGCCCCAGCTAATTTCGCCAAACTCACCAATCTCTTAATTTTATTTTATTTCTTGAAAAGAGATTGTCTTTATTAATTTCAAAATCACATGATCCCTCCCCATTGGATAAATGTTGTTCAAATAATGAAAAGGTATAATAAGCATGCATAGGGTAAATTCACACTTTTTACAGAAAAGAATTGAACTTTACCTTTTGGCGTTTTAATGATTGAAGAAACACCAAGATTGTTCTGGTCTCTTTTATGTTTTGTGTGCTTTTTCTATATATATACATACTAGGGAAAATTATTTCTCTCTTTTTTTACAATTTTTTTTCACTTATTTTTTATTGATTCGTTGGTTGGTTAATAATATGATCACGTACGGAGTATAAAAAGTTTTTAAGAAAGTCTGATACGACTTTTGCTTATTTTGTTGCTTAGGATAAATTAAATTATACAAACGGACAAACACTTGAACACTTCAAATGAACAAAAATTAAACATGTAGTAAACTTAAGGATGAATTTCATATATTTATCGTTGTTAAACTAAAAAAATATCGTATTTATCCGTTCTAATTTACAAATATTAAATGTATCCTTGCTTATATCTCAAAATAGCATGCATACTTAATTTACATTTTTTATTATTTTTTAAATATTTATAATCATTATAAATAATTTATAGTAGGTTCTTTTTTCCAGGAAAAAAGCACCACGTGACACATAGTCACATTCATTCTCTCGGTTAAATTATTGTTCCCTTCCCAAATTGATAAATTTATGTAAGTTTAATAGATTCAACAAGGCCGAGGTTGTATACAACTATGAAACTACCCACATATATTTTTTCCGAGCAATAATAACTGTACTCAAGCTCGTTTTAACAGGGTAAGAGAAAGTAGGATTTAGACAGTCATATCTCTACCTATAATTAGAGACACTCTTTCCTGTCAAGAGAAAAAAAGATGGGTAAAATGCGTGAAAATGCAATAAACTATGACAATATTGTTATTGCATGCAACCAACTTTATTTTGTACCTAAAAATACAAACAACTTACAATTTTGATTCATTGTATGCAACAGGTGACCTGATTACCAGGTTACCGATTGCCGATTATATACAATGATCAAAATTTAAAATTTGTTTGTATTTTTAGGTACCAAAGTTCTTTTACTTTTGACTAGGTTACCATAAGTTACCAATTGTCATAGGTAACTTGTATACAATGAACAAAATTTGTAAGTTGTGTATATTTTTAGGTACAAAATAAAGTTGGTTACATATAATGACACTATTGACATAGTTTGTTGTATTTCGTGCAATTTGCCCAAAAAAGATCGACCACATACACATAGTCTAGAAAGCAAAAAAGATGCACAAGTATAAATACAGTTTAATCTGCTTACTCCAAGATGGTTTGTTTAATAAAAGATCGACAGTCATCCAAACACAAGTCTTTAACATAATTTCAACCACGTGTAAAAGTAGCTACATTAACCTTTCAAGATACAAATAAGACAAAATAACGACTCATAATAAGTGTCTTCAATTATAATACAATAAGAATAAAAACAAGGGCAAAATATTGATCACACTATCTACTGAAAACGATGATTCTTCAGAATGAAAATAAATTTATGTACCGTTATTGGGTAAGAGGAACACATTCTAGCTCGATTTGTAGCACGCCTTTTTCAACATTTTGAAGTTTGAGAGCGATTTCTTGCTTCACGGTCCCTTTTGCCACTGTAATGAAACCATCATTGACCAAGGTGTTGTCTTTGCTTGCTACACATTTTCCAAGTTGCATTGATGACTCGTCAATGTCAGAATTCTCAGATGCTTTGGCGGCAGAGACCAACGGTTGGATATCGATCTCAGCATCACCCATAAAATCATCAGCTTTGAATGTATCTCTGTCATAAACAAGCTGCAATATTGATATAATATGGTTAGAACTTATAAACACATTATTTAACAAGTGTATGTGCAAGGGTCTCATAGTCAACATGGAGATGGTAAAAATCACGTAACCTACGGCCAAAGAGTATGTGCAAGGGTTTGATTCATGGACCTCCACTATAGATTACATGTCTCCAACCCATAGGCTACCATCGCGGGGACGGGTAAACAATCATTTTGTATGGGTCCAAACAGGTCGGGCTGTGTTGATAGAAAACACTAATAAAAAAAAATCTATTTTCACTTTTTCTATTTTATAATGCATTAAAAAAGACTAAAAAATCAATAATCAACCAATCTAGGAAGTTATATGCATTAAAAATACACTTTAGGTGGTGAGTATGACCTTGTTTAGCATACTTGGCCCGTTTTTAGCTAAGGTTTTTTATCTGGCCTTTGAGATCTAAAAGTAACCTACATTGACCCGCCTCATAACTCATAAGTGAATGGGTGAAAGGTCGCCTCTAAAGAAAATGTTAACTTTTGACGTACCACTCTCAAAGGAGGAATGTTATTGGGAATTGATAGCATTAGCTGTTCATTCCAGACAGGATTAAGGTTGCTCTTTATAACCCGTGTCTTCACCGACTGCATTAGAAGTACAAAATCTTCAAATTTTTACACCAACATCGTTATGTTTAACTATCTTCAAACTTTAGCTAAACCAAAACTTTTCCAGGGTAAATGCAAGGCTTACTTGGTTTCCCAACGACAGGATAACATAAGGATCACTGGTCATCATATCACGAACAGCTAAGTTGGTTCCTTTGACCACATTGACCTTTATAAGACCAATAAATTCAACCATACCTGCCTATACACAAGATATCAGAGATGAATATGTGTATGTATGTGTGTGTGGTGTGTATACACACACATATAAAGATAATACTAATAATAATAATAATAGTGCATATATAACTATAGTGGTCAAACAGGTGGTATGTTTATAGCATAACATTGTTAGAGATGGCAATTTTATTTAACTAGTTTAGCATAAGAATCAACCTTGCACTTAAGTTAACAATGATACAAGAGAATTCTTAAAACTTTGAAAGGGAGAATGTATATATCATCGGTCCCAAGATGCTACAAGTCAAATTTCAATAATGAGCTAGTTGATAAAATAATAAAATATCATCCTTAAAGGTGGAAGTTTTGACCCATTTACTTATGAGTCAATAAGGAATTTGTTTTTATTTTAAAGAGGTTAAATTAAAAAAATAGCTAACTAGGAAAAGGGTCAAATGTGTCAAATAAGTCAAGCATGTTGAAGGTCCTTTAAAGTTTACTTGTAATGCATACATTCTCCTAATCACTTTTATTCAAAGATGCATGTTATTATATATGACAAAAAGAAACGCAACATAAAGGAGTTTGCAGGTCACCCTAGCCCGGCATGGACCACTTTAACCTATTACCCAACTGGCACATCTTGTCACCTCTAATCATCCTATGAGATGAGAGCAACAAACAATTACCATCGAGTTACTCTTCTTAGTAGCTTTGTTTTCTGTATCTTTTCTTTTCCAGCTGTTGCGAAATGCTTGACCGATACTATGCATACGGACATTATTATTGCTCTTTTTGTCCATGATAGCACCAATGAAGTTTGTTGAAGCACACTGCAAGGACGATGGATATGGGCGAAGACATATTTGTTTGCTGGAGTCCACAAATTCTTGCATCTCATATTTTCTCCTAGTTAAGCATCAAGTGATCTGATAGTTACTAATTATGATATGATTGTCAACAAGATGAATTAATGACACATCACATGTAGTTCATTCTTTACCTGATAAAGTCAAGACGCTCCTCTATAGAAGAATCTGGTTTTGGTTTTCTACAGTTGTCAGGAATGGAGGCTTCGTATTTCATATTCACCATTGCATTTCCACCACATTCTGTTACGATATTCACTTCTTCATGTGTCCATTCATCTAGATTCACTGATAACACCTGTATGGAAATACTTACCCTAGTTATCACATATTAGTAATTCTACTGCAACGTGAAATATATACTAGTAGTGAATCCAGAATGTCTACTTTTGATATATGAACACCAAGGCTTCTATGTGCTCCTGAACACTTGATGCAGATAAATGCCCCAAAACTTACAGATCTGGTCACTCAAATAATACACAATCTTGGTTACAATATGAAAGACACTAAAATTGCAAAAGTAAGAAATTCTCGTCAAAACTCCACATGGATTCTACTTGATGAAGACTTTAATATATACTTTTAGAGTACACAAAGATGAGGAATTCAAAAAACTGTTCCATAAGTGATTTAATATCTGATCAAGTTGGGAGTATAACAAACAGTTATTTGATAGAAAACCAATACATGAGTTGGTGCAGCATCACTACAACGAGTTTATAAACAAGGGGGATTTAGGTTTAGTTAAAATAGGCATCGGAATCTTAGGACTTACACCCATTTTGGATCTGGAGTTCCGCAATCTGCACAGAACATATTACCCGATTCAGAGATAAAACCTGCCAGCTTTTCTTGCGGGCCTAACCAGTGAAAATCACATTTAATCAGAAACAACCAAATAGTTGGTTAAAATTTAATCAATATAAATTGTTGTATGCCACAAGAAATGTCATTCACAATCACCAAAAATAGTAATAGACACAATTTTAGATTTACATAACTTAATTTGTCAAAAACAAGTACTGACCATTAGTTACTTGGACGAGGGCATGAAAACTTGAGTTCAAAAATGAAAGTGGTCATTTTCAGTTGAAAGAAGAGTTGTCATTTATGTGTGTCAGATGTATATATGTATGCATTATGAGATATTGCTTTTACCTACTGCATATAAAGAATGCCAATTTCTTAAGATATAGCAAGATTACCAATATTACTCAGGAACACATGTAACTGCATGATATATTTAGGTGCAATCAGATTGAAGTACTAGAAAATGTAAAGAAAGAAACATATTAACAGAGTAAAAACATGAAGTATGTATACTGTTCTATAGACCTTTGTACATAGCATACTTAACATATTAGTCCGCGTATTGTAATTATTAGAAGTATTTGAATAAGTTGGGAGGCAAACCGACTCCTCAAGGATATGGTAGATGACGATAGTTGTAAGCAAACTACAATTCGGTCAGTGTCGAAGAATATGAAATCAAACATACTGTGAGATCGAGTGTGTCCAGACATGCAGCTCCAATTTTCTTTATTTTCTAAACATAATAGTTCATAGAGGGAAGGTCCTGAGATGATAATCATACAGATTACTTAATAATGGAAACTGTAAAGTTGATATAACAATGTTTTTGCTTCGAGTTGAAAACTAGATGATCGAAAATTTTAAAAAACATTTTTGGACTTATAAACTGGAATCTGATGGTTCTTATTTGCAAATGAATCATAATTGTTTGAGATAAATTTTACACAATAATGAGAATGTAAATGCAAAAGAAAACCATCATACTTGCTAATTTTTGGCAGCTTTCCACATTTTCGTCAAGTTCAAAGTTTTTTGCCTTGGTATTTGCTATGGTAAGACAATGATTCCAAAGGTTAAAACTATTCATTCTGAGAAATGTTATGTTGCACATCCATAATAAAACACAACTTCTTTGGATTATACTAACATATTATGAATGCAAACTTTTACGAACACGAATTTCATAAATTAAGCATATCATAATTCATAACCCCAAACATAATATAAACCACAATCTGCAAATAAAACAATATGATTGCCTCGATCATTACCTGATACATTTTCGTAATCCGTTTTCCTGTGCGTCGTAGTCATTTGTGCCTCAGAAATCAAAATATTGCAACAAGGAATTATTAAACTCTCTACGCATCTGCAATTTCATCAACCTTATAAATAATGAAATCAAAAGGTTCGCCAACATTAATCACATAAATAATCATTTCATAACCCCTAGCATCATACAAACCATAATCTGCGAAACAAACACATGGAGGAATCGATCATTACCTGATACATTGTCGGGATACGTTCTCTTATGCGTCGTAGGCATATATGCATTAGAAGTCGAAATGTAGCAACGACTTACGCCTTTTCATTGGAATTACTAATCATGATATCCAAAATCTAAGTTTTTTCACCTTTTCTCATTGAGCATATCGGTGTGAATGTGAGAGAAAGAGCGATGGGTTCTTGCAGATTTCAATAACAGACGTATAAGGATGACACATGAATTGCATCTTTAGACCCTTATCTTTTTTCAAACTGCTACTTTGGTCTACTTACAAGTATATTTTCTGTTTTAGTCTATCATTTAGTTTCTTTTTACATTATTGGTCCCTATCTCGAATAGGGTTGATGACCTTATGACTTATGTTACACCTAAGCAATGGATTGACAGATAGGATTCCATTAATGTTTTAGGGAGAACACATTTCTCAATAAGTATACAAATAACGTTAGTAAAATCAAGATGTTAAAAGCAAAAAGAATTTAAATTAAAAGTGATTTCTATATAGATTTTAAAATCACATGGTGTTTGTTACTAGAAGAAAACTATTTTGTCGTAATCATTTTACACAAGCACGAGACTAGTTTTTAATCATTTGTCTTGTTGTCGGTGCTTAAAGATTTTAACTATTTAAAACAACGATAGATAAATACTTTAGATTATCGATATATCATTATGGTTGGAATCAAAAACCATAAACCTAAATAAATAAACAAATTACAAGCAAAAAGAATTTAGACTAAAAACGGATTTTCCAACTTTAACCACTCTCTAGTCTCTATATATATATAATTATATAAACACCCTTTAAAAGATGAAAAAGCAAATAGATATTTGAAAGAACTAAAAGTACCATGTTAAACAAAAGTGAAGGACTAAAAATGTAAATTCACGACAATAGACTTCTCATTTCTTTATGGAAAGGGGAAAAAAAGAAGAAGAAAAAACCTTGTGGAAGAAGTTTAATGGGCATCACATTATACTCTGTGTATTTGTTTTATAAATATTCCATAGCAACTTGAAAATATAAATTTCTAAAAAAGCTCCAAATAATTCCAGGGTATAGAATAAAAGGGCCTTTGTTAGTTGGAGGGATGTATGTTTGTGAACCCCATTAAGATTTTGAGATTAAAAAATTTATTTATTCTTTTAAATCTCAAATAGAAATCTTGATTTATAAGAATTGCTTTTTTGTTGTCACAAATCCATATATTCTATACTAATATATAAAGGATTTAATACTTTGTCTCTTCTAATATATCCTTATGTTGGAGAGATAATCACTTCACCCTAATAATCAACTCTGCTTCTTCTATAAACGTAGAATTTGATGATAACCAAACCCTACATTCAGTATGACTTAGAAAGAATTCAAACATGTGTTGTTTGAATCAGATTCTGTAAAAATATGCTAAGTATGGAACCATCAGCTGACCATCAGCTGAGCATCAGATCCTACTCAAA